>VWZI01003567.1:90469-111580 GCA_013396835.1 Psilopogon haemacephalus | reverse complement strand
TGGGAGGTGTCCCTGCCTATGGTGGGGGGTTGGAACTGGATGATCTTTGAGGTCTCTTCCAACCTAGACCATTCTATGATTCTATAGAATCATAGAATCAGTCAGGGTTGGAAGGGACCGCTGTTTGCCAGAATCAGGCACAGCTGAAGTTCATCTAAGATCCCACTGGAACTCAAACTGGAGGACGTGTCTACCTCCACACATCCTTTGGTCCACATTGATCCTCATATGGGAACTGCCCCCCCCTCAGAATGAGTTTTACCACTTAAAATGGTTTGTTTCTTCCTAAATAAGCCCTCTGGCCCAGCTGACCGTGTGGGTATACAAGTAGAAGCACATATAGAACTGCAGCAAGTGCATCATTAAATCAGATCTAACATAGTTGGAGGACTGTAATTTACATTAGTAAATAAAGCTGATTGATGAATGAATATGAGCAAATTCCTTTCTACTCATGGCAACTATCTACACAGTAAGACAAAAATGTGTCAGATTAGAGTTATGTTAATTACAGCAAGGAATTCATTCAGTTCTAGTGGAGAAGTTGCTCATATACAGAGTGAGTGAGGAGTGATAAGACACATTAACCCTTGAATTAATAAGCAGAATGTTTCAATTTTAGTTTGGTTGAAGTAGAAATAAAAATGTTTTATTTGCTTTTTCTTTTTTTAACATAGCCTAAGATGTGGGCAGTAGCAAAGCATCAAAAAAGTTGCAATTGATTTGGAGCATATGGCATTGTCAAGGAAAGGGTAGGAACAAGTTGTTTTATTTGTTGGAAGAAAAATAAATTAGAAAGCCAAAGCAACTCAATCTGCTGAGTGTCAAATGCATTAGGGGGATAGGAGTGTTACTCAGCTGGATGCTGAGCTGTCACTGCCAGACTCTTCTCTGCTGGCTCCTGATCCTGGAGCTCTGAAGTAGGTCTGGCAGCTCCAGCCCTGTCTCGATCAGAGCCACTGCTTCAGCCTAGTGTAGAAAGAAAGGGACTGAGGGAGGTTTTTAATAGGAAAAAACCCTTTTGAAATATTTTGAAATATGAATGCAGGCAATCTATACCTTATTCAGATGTGGATGGCATTCACATCTGAAAACTGCACTAATGTAATAAAACAATTTTTTTTAAACCCAAAACCACAGTTTCTCCTATGTTCTCAAACTCCTGCAGCACCAACACTGCCTCCACCACTGTGGAGTTTTTAAACAGTTCCCTTCGTCACATACCAATTCATCTATCAAGTTAGCCTTGTAAGAAAGAGAATCAGCTTTTTTTAACTCTTCATTTTCCAGAGCATGCCTAATTTAATCACAGGCTGTGTTGCTTCTAGTGAAACAATATCTGGTTTGAAAGAGAAGGAGGATCTGAAAGATAGCTAAAAGTGCAAGTATCTCTATAAAGCTTTCTAAAATTGCCACACACAATTTACACTGCAGTCAGGAAACCATTGTTGTGAGATAGTTTAAAATTAATTTAAAAGTGAAACCACTGAATGCAGAACCCAAAAGAACTTTGAAAACTTTAGAGCTCTTTATCTAAACAGGAGCGAATAGAGACCAAATTTACTCTATCATGTAGGCTTTTTGATCTTTGATCAAATATGCTATTAATGGAAAGAGCACTGATAGTCCTTCCTGGGTCAGGTAATTCCCCTTTATTGAACACACAATATATCATTGCAGTTACATCTGACAACCCAAGTGGATCCAAGTGCCACAAGTGGTAGGTCATAGCCTGGAATATACCATCTAACGAAATAGTACTGGAGGAAACCTGAGGGAAGAAGGCTGGATGTTAGCCACAACTGAACTTGTCATGGGATGCCACCATAAGAGTCTAGGAAGCCCACATTTATTTCCTTTTGACTCATTCGTGAAGGTTTTGCACTTCAGCTAATGGGCCAGAAAATTATTTTAGTGGACCTTTTTTGCTTTGTCTACTTTGTTCACAAAAGGCTTCATCTTCCTTTGGATTTAAATATTTGCTGGTAGAAAGTGTTAGACAAAAGGTTTCAAGGAATCCGTGTTTAAAAATTAATAGTTAATGATGGCAAAGTATACTGTAACTATTCCCTGTATTCTTCTGTAAAAATCCTGGTGAAGAATTTTATCTTAGCACAACTTTATCTCACACTTAAGCCTGTGCAGCCTTCCTGTACAGTAATAATATGAGATGCTGCCACATATCCTTCAGAAAGAAGTTTTAATCTTTCCCAGGGCAGATCCAACATGGTAGTGAATTACTTTTTCAGGACATCACTTCTGCAGCTTCGCTGGGGAGAAAAGAGGAAAAAAGGTATTACAATTCAAAACAGCTAAACAGACACTTTATTCACTTCGTTTTGGTTTTGGGACACTTTTTGGTTGAGTTTTGGTGGCTTCTTGTTATTGTTGTTTTCCCACTCTGACTGCATGCAAATTAGAGAAGCTTTGATAGAAATCTTTGATTGCATGGCATTCAGTTGCACCCTAAAATCTCAGATTAAAAGCTCATACTGTCCTTCACTTACCATGGAGAGAGCTGGGAAACTGCTATACCTCCTGTTCTCCTACTTGCTGGAGGGTCCTTAAAATGAAGTCCGTAATCATCTTCTGTGATACTCTAATGTCTTTTAGATAACTAACATGCAATTACAACTTAATCATTTGAAGTACTTTAGCTACTAACCAACCCTATGCAATGCTTTAAAATGGGATTCTACTCTGAAATGTGATAAATTGTGAGTGCTGATAACCCTGCAGTGTGTTCAGAGTTGTCTCAGATATTTTTAGTGTATGTAGTCTTCTATTGTGCTTGTTGCTTTTTTATTGTGTTGGAAGGAGAATGAGGGAATGAGCAAAGAAGCAAAATCATGAGCAGAAAAGAAACACAAGTGTTGTCCAGTCTTTTCCTTCAGGTGATCTTATAGTACTATACCAGAACTAATCTATTCCATGTCTCTGAGGTGCACCCTCAGCGGATGCAGGACTGTGCTTTCAGGAGCTTGCTCTAGGAGCTTAGCAAGTGGTTTGGCCAAGGCTGCTGGGCTTTAGCAGCAGATGAGCTGCTAAACAAAGCCCAAGAGGCCTGGCGTAGCCTTGACCTTATACAGTTACTAAAAAGGTGTTTATATTACTTCACTAGCGATTTCCACATCGTCTTCCTCGGTTTAAATTTTCCTCCCACTTATTGTATGTCTACAAAAGCTGGAAAACAAATAACAGCATCTGAATACACTTAATGTGCTAACAAAAAACAAAACAAAAAAAAACAAACCAAAAATACGAGGAGAACAGCTCAGGAGTCATCATATAGCAGAATCAGATTGGAAAAGACAGTGCTGGTTAATCCCTTTTGTGGTAGGTACTTCTCAATACTACCCATTTACCTGTCAGATCTAAACAAGTACAAGCCATATCTAATGTAGTTGGTATCTTAATTGTTCAAGAGGCTGACACCTGTTACAGTAACTAGCCAACACGACCACAGGGAAAATCATGTCTGTTTGCTTTTATGTATTTATAGAGCACATACCTCAGTGGTAGGCAAACATTCGGTTGCATCACATTGCCTAGAAATTTATAATACACATTGCTCAGAACACAGCCTGAACTCTGGTAGATAATTCAGCTGAGCAAACTCTCCTGCTCACAGTGACTCATAAGAAAAATACCTACAACAAGCAGCCATGCAACAGAAACACAGGAAAGGAAGAGGCTATTTTTATTGTTTTGAACAGTTGCTTTCACTTACTTCTTTAGCTCACAGAGCTTCCAAAGTAACTTTCATATGGTTTAGAAGTGATTTCTTCTAAAGCAGAATGAACTCTAAAATAGTGAAGGACTCTCATAAGTAGAGGTACATTTCATCCTCTTTTGTACTTCATCCTCTTTTAAATCATGAAACTCATCCAAGTGTTCATATTTATGTAAAATAGGATGCACGCTTTTAAGAGAAAAATGGTTAAACTCTCCTTTGCAGACAATATTTCTGAGAAATGGTTTGCCATAGACTTATTTGGGATTAGGTCTTTTCATTACAAAAATAATAGCAGAAAAACCATCTTATGACCTCATACCATGTTAATTCAAATTCCAAAGCACCTCTGCTTCAAAGGGTGTTCTGAGTTCTCCTCGTCTCGTAATCTTTGCATCACGAGGATGAAGCATTGACAACTGAACATCTTTCAGCTTTCTTCTTCATTTTATACCTTGAAAGTAGAAGATGTGATTATTTGGTCAGCATCCACATTGAAGAGGTTCTTAAATTCATTGACATATCATGCATTCACTGGAAGAAAGCATCATTAATGCAAAGTTAAAGCTATCCAATGGTATTTCATGCCCTCCAAGCAAGTTTCAGGTTTCACTCCCACATCTGAAAAAAAGGGAAATAAAGAATTAAAGTACATATGTCCAAAACCTTGACACTAGCTCTGGAATTACATGTAAGTCATCCAGTGATGTAGCTGGGAATTAATTTGATGAGGCAGGAATTACTAAAATATAGTTATTTTTATTTTCCCAAAAACTATACACAAAACCAGTTAAATTTTATTTACAGGTTCTAATTCAGTCAGGAATTTTCACAAGGATGCTTATGGGCAATATTGATAATTTGGAAAAGGCAGAAAATGGAAGAGGCTGAGACTTATGATAGCTTTACCCCACTTAGAAATCAGAGGCAGATCAGAGCGCCTAGGGAAAGGATGATTTACTCACAAGAGAAGAGTAGGAATTTGGAGATGGTCCCTGGATCTCCTTTGCGGCAGCCTGGGGAAACTGCAAGTTATAATCCAGTTGTGGAACCATGTGGCACAAGTCCAATGCAAATAAAACTTGCCACAGTCAAAGTGCCTCAGACACAGCTTTCACGAGGCATATCTCATGGAGCGGCACTGTCTTAGCAGTGCAGGGAAAGCCACACTGCTGGTGTGTTCCTGCCAATAGCAGCAGTTTATGGCAGAGGCAGAGTCCTTCCAGCTTGGAAGTAGTGAGCAGGAAGCCAGGATACACGGGTCCAAGCAGAAGCCAGGTCCAGGTGCATCAGGAAACTCTCTAGAATAGACCTAATAGACTTGCTGGGCTTGTGGGACTTGAGGGACTGCACACACTTTCTCGTCACTCTATTAAAGTCCTTCCTGGACAACATGTCTAGTGCAAATATATACTGGGTGTGAAGAATCCACCCAATCACAATCCCAGATTCTAGCATGGACTTTCCCATGAGTGAGTACGTGTGTGAGAAATGGGCACCTTTTGCCATGGGGGAAACCATTTGAACTTCTGCTGATGAAGAGAGGGGAAGGGAGTTTGGAGCACCCCACTACATCCAGCTGCCTTCCTGTGAAATTCAACAGAGCTATGATTAATATTAAAAGCTCCATGAGTGGAGGAACAAATTCCTTAACAGGGCCCTCATGTGATCAGAAAATGGCTTTATGTATCTTCAACAGCTCCCCCACATCTCACTTAAGCACTGCATTGAATCAGTTCTATAAATAAGGAAGCCAACAACTGGCCTTTAGATGGCTGTGCATGGCAAGTTTAAATGCAGGTGAGTGTAGGGTTAGGCTATGTCAAGCACGTAAAGTGGACGAGACAATGTAAATGAAGCAAAGTGCTTATCAGATGTGAGATATCTGGTGTTCTGCTGGTGAAGTGTGTGAGGAATTTGGCTGCAGGGCAAGTGCCATCCCCTCTGCAAAGCTCAAAGGCACCCTCTTGTATGGGAGCTATCACAGGCACCTACAGGACAGCAGAGGGATCAGACTCAGTCAGCACGGATTTAGGAGGGGCAGGTTCTGCTGTGCCAACTTGATTTCTTTTTATGACCAGGTGACCCACCTGGTGGACATGGGGAAGGCTGTGGATGTAGTCTACCTGGACTTCAGCAAGGTCTTTGACACTGTCTGCCATAGCAAACTCCTGGCCAAGCTGTCAGCCCATGGCTTGGACAGGGGCACTCTGTAATAGGTTAAGAACTGGCTGGATGGCTGGGCCCAGAGAGTGGTGGTGAATGGTGCCATATCCAGTTGATGGCCAATCACTAGTGGTGTGCCCCAGGGATCAGTGCCGGGCCCAGTCCTGTTTAATATCTTCACTAATGATCTGGAAGAGGGGATTGAGTCCAGCATCAGTAAGTTTGCAGATGACACCAAGTTGGGAACATGTGTCAATCTGTTAGAAGGTAGAAGGGCTCTGCAGAGGGACCTGGACAAACTGGACAGATGGACACAGTCCAACACCATGAGTTTTAAGAAATCCAAGTGCCAGGTTCTGCACTTTGGCCACAACAACCCCATACAGTGATACAGGTTGGGGACAGAGTGGCTGGAGAGCAGCCAGGCAGAGAGGGACCTGGGGGTACTGGTTGACAGGTGACTGAACATGAGCCAGCAATGTGCCCAGGTGGCCCAGAAAGCCAATGGCATCCTGGCCTGTATCAGGAATAGCATGACCAGCAGGACCAGGGAGGTCATTCTGCCCCTGCACTCAGCACTGGTTAGGCCACACCTTGAGTACTGAGTCCAGTCCTGGGACACTCAATTTATGAAAGATGTTGCTTGAGCATGTCCAGGGAAGGGCAGCAAGGCTGGTGAGGGACCTGGAGCACAGCCCTGTGAGGAGCGGCTGAGGGAGCTGGGGTGGTTCAGCTTGGAGAAGAGGAGGCTCAGGTGAGAGAATTACCTGAAGGGAGGTTGTACATAGGTGAAGGTTGGTCTCTTCTCTCAGGCAACCAACAAAAGAATGAAGGGACACAGTCTCACAGGGCAAGGGAGAGGATTCTCCCCCTTTAGTCTGCTCTCATCAGACCCGACCTGGAGTACTGTGTGCAGTTCTGGAGCCCTGAACACAAGAAGGACATGGAACTGTCCGAGAGGGTCCAGAGGAGAGCCATGAAGATGATCAGAGATGGAGTTGGGGCTGTTCAGCCTGGAGAAGAGAAGGCTTTGGGGAGACCTTATAGTAGCCTTCCAGTATCTGAAGGATGCCTACAGGAGGGCTGTGGAGGGACTTGTTATGACAGGATGAGGGGAATGGGCTTAAACTGGCAGAGGGGAGATTTAAATGAGATGTTAGGAGGAAGTTCTTCACAGTGAGGGTGGTGAGACACTGGCACAGGTTGCCCAGGGAGGTTGTGGCTGCTCCCTCCCTGGATGTGTTCAAGGCCAGGTTGGATGAGGCCTTGAGTGACCTGTTCTAGTGGGAGATTGGAACTGGATGATCTTTGAGGTCCTTCCAACCTAAACCATTCTATGGTTCTATGATAAATGGTTTATATTAGAATAGAATAGAGTAGGATAAAATAGAATCAGCCAGGTTGGGAGAGACCTCCAAGATCATCAGGTCCAACTTATAGCCCGGTCCTATCCGATTGGCAGGACCATGGCGTTATGTGCTCCATCCAGACCTTTCTTGAACACCTCCAGGGACAGTGACTCCACCACCTCCCTGGGCAGCCCATTCCAATGGCAAATCACTATTCACATATTTTAAATAATGTATGTATGTACTCTGAAGAACAAACTGAAGATAAAAGCCATCCTGACTTTTTCAAGACCCCTGCTATGAAGCTGCATCATCAATAGTGTTATTGGGCTGGATGTTAGGATGAAGTTCTTCACAGAGAGTGATTGACATTGGAATGGGCTGCCCATGTGGGTGGTGGAGTCACTGTTCCTGGAGGTGTTTGGGAGGAGGCTGGATGGGGCACATGGTACCATGGTTTGGTTGCTTGGAAGGGTTGGGTGATGGGTTGGACTAGATGATCTCAAAGGTCTTTTCCAACCTGTTTAATTCTGTGATTCAAAAATCTGTGTTTGATTATGTAGTTATAAGAATACTCCATAGTAGTAGATAAAATGTTTCTTTGGCTAGATTCAAGGCAACCAGTATTTGGATATTTTTAGTTTGAAATATATTTCAAAGAATATATGTGTGTACTCTGAAGAGCAAACTTTAGGTAGAAGTCATCCTGATGTTTTCAAGACCCATGCTGTGAAGCAGCATCATTGGGCTGGACGTTAGGAAGAAGTTCTTCACAGAAAGTGATTGACATTGAAATGGACTGCTCATGGAGTCACTCTCCCTGGGTGTGTTTAAAGGGAGACTAGATGAGGCACTTAGTACCATGGTTTAATTAATTAGAAGGTGTTTGGTAATAGGTTGGACCCAATGATCTCGAAGGCCTTTTCCAACCTGGTTAATTCTGTGGTTCTGTGAGATTCCTACCACAGGGGCTGTGCAAGCAAGGCAAGGTAACAGTGACCTGATCATGTACTTCAGTTCTTCATTCCTAGCATTCAGAAACCTGAGTTTTTCTGAACTGATATTTTCTGTAAAGGCATGAGACTTCATCAGATAGTCTTAGCTATGCTTCATGAAAATAATTTGAAACACAATTTTCTATCCTTATTTCTTTAAGCAGAGAAAGAAACGTGATTGACAAAGATTCAGCATCCTTTAGACATCCATAACTATCACAGTTTTACAGTAGAGATGCTATGGAAACAAATACAAGGAAAACAATGTGATCTCAAAGGGTTTCTTCTGTTATTTATAGCAGTGGGGACTGAAATTTTTGTTGTTGATTAGTGGAGTTGCTGATCAGTGGGGTTACTGATACTGATTTCCCTAAGGACAGAGTGATACGCACTAGCTGTGATAAGTATTGTATGACCTGAAAACTTTGAACGATGCTCTGCAACAGTCAGTGAGAGTGCACCCCTAATTCAAACAGGATTACACCAGTGATTGTAGATCTCCTCTGTGTGTTTGGGTTTCAGGGCTTCTGTCAGGGACAGGGAGAACTAAATCAGGGTTTCCACCTGGTTATGCATCAAAACAACCCTGGATTGTCTATCAGTCACTCAGATGAAGAAATCAAGTAGAAATATTTTTAAAATAGGCTCACCCATGAGCTACATACACCTAATCCTAGATTTCTCTCTTTTTGTGCACTTCCTTTGTTCCTGTGCTATTCACACCTTCCAGTTTCTTCCTATTAATGTACCAGTTGCATGTATCAGAAACATACAGCAGGAGTAGGGAAGTAATCATGCGCCCGTATTTGGGCCTGGTGAGGACACAGCTTGAGTACTGCATTTGGTTCTGGGTGCCACAGTATAAGAAAGACATTGAGGTCCTGGAGGGTGTCTAGAGAAAAGCAGCAAAGCTGCTGAGAGGCTTGGAAGGCATGTTGCATGAGGAGCAGCTGAGGGAACTGGGATTGTTTAGTCTGGAGAAGAGAAGTGTAAGGGGAGATCTTATTGCTCTCTGCTACTATCTGAACAGAGGTTGTAGTGAGGCTGTTGTAGGTCTCTTCTCCCAAGTAACTAGCAACAGAATGAGAGGAAGTGAGTTTAAGTTGTGCCAGGAGAGATTTAGATTGGACATTAGGAAACATCTTTACTGAAAGAGTGATGAGGTGTTGGAACAGGCTACCCAGCGAGGTGGGGAGTCACCATCCCTGGAGGTGTTCAAGAAGCATGATGTGACACTTCAGGACATAGTTTAGTGGTAATGGTAGTTGGGTTATGGTTGGACTTGATGATCTTAAAGGTCTTTTTCCGGTCTTAATGATTCTGTGTGTCACCCACTTCTTTTGAATCATGCTTAAATCCTCTCTTTCATTCAACCCCATTAAACACATAGATTTTCCCATTTGATCCTATCTCTCTGTACTAGCTAGAAAATTTGATCCTATCTCTCTGTACTAGCTAGAAAATTAGCATGTGAAATCAGATTACATAGTGTAGCACACTGCTTTTGGGGGTGTTCCACCTCCACAGGATTGGGAATTTTCACTTGGGCACCCAGTATGTATGATTCTGCTGCTCTATTACTATTGTAATGTCACCATGTTTTCCAATAATAAAAAGAATGATCACCTTTTTCTTCCAGAACTTCAGTGCTAAATGTTTCAATTTTACGGTGGGAGAAAGAGAATATTTTTAAGACTTTTCTGGGGGAATAAGGTAAATACTGTGTAGAAAATGATGCTGCAAAAGAGCTTACCTGAAGTAAGGCACTAGAAACAACAGGATAGAGTTAGTCTTATATAAACAATAGGTAAATAATATCTGGGGATCACTTGAGTTCAACTTCAAAATGAGAAGTGATACAGTGTCTTTTCACATCAAGCAGTTAATTTTTCAAAGTTAGTGACCTTTAGCCATCTGAATCTTGAAAGATAATACTTGACCTCACTGAGGTTTATTAGAGTTGGTTAATTATCTTCTAGTACAGGTGTAGAATATGGTAAGCATGTGAATTTAAGACACCCTTATAAAATCGATGACTGGTATTAAAGAAAAGTTTGGTGGTTTCCTCTAAATGAAGAGTGAAGGTGAGCCAATAGTCTGCATGCCATGAATGAAGTATCTCTAAGTCTCTGCTGATCTCACCTTTCTGGGGATTTTTCACCATGAAATACTTCCCCTTTGCTTTGCTTATTAAGACTCTTGTCTCTTGTTCCAAACCTCTCCTAAAACCTCCTTTCTGTAATATTAGCTACCAAATATAAGCTTTGAAAGTGACAGAAAGGTAGCTGGTATTCACTTTCTCTAGATAAACAGTTGAAAATTGTCACCTTTGTCCTATCTTTCTCCTTACACAGAGCTACACTTGAACTCATCTGAGAAGCATCAACACATCTACAGAATGGTGAGTGTTTCTTCTAATAATGAACAACCTATGAAATGTCTTTTATACCTTAATTTCAAGAGATTTGGAAATATGTGCCTGATAAGAATAAGAGAATAAGCACTCATACATATTGTATCATCTGTGAAATGGCTATACTTGACAAAGCCTGGATCTCTGTGCTCTAGAAACACTTGACTTAGAGGCAACATGAGGGTGATGTGGATTAGAACTGTAGTTTAGACGTGAAGACATGTAGGACTACTGGGACTCAAACAGTAGCAGATGATCATGACAGTCAGAAAGCAAAGGCTCAGGCAGGGAGAGCTCAAGAATGGGCAATCTTACTTCCTGTAAAGGTCAAAGAATATACTCATGATTGCTAAGTGTGTCTCCAGAAGAAGATATATTGCTGCAACGTGACAATGCCTGAACAAATTATAACGTCTCATCCAAGGTGGGACTTGTTCATAGTAATTTCTCCCCTATGCACATGAGTAGTTCTTGTAACCTGACTTAGGACAACTCAGATTATGGCTTCTGCCCTTGACCTTTGTTCCCATCCTGTTTCCAATCTCTTGAACTCAACATTTGCCATTCTCTTGAGTGCAGACAAATGAGGTGGAAGAACAGTCCATTCCAGTGGTTTCTTCTTGTACAGTCACTTTCTGGCCCTCCTCAGCTTCAGGGACATTGAACCCAGGGCTCCCAGGACAGCCAGTTATCAGGCACTGGCCATTTCTGGTAAACACCCCCTACTCTACTTTTAACAATAAGGGCCAGGACTACAAAACTTAAGTGTGGCACAGTTGAATGCCAGCCAGCAATTCCTGTTTATTGGGATGGGGAGGAAAATTGGGGAGGGGGAAGGGGAGAGGGGGAAGTGTAAAACTCATGGGTCAGTGCAGGAACAGATTAATAGCTAAACAAGATAATAATAATAGCAACAACAACAACCAAAAAAAGAGAGAAAAGACAAGTGATGCACAGTGTAGTTGCTCACCATTTACTGGCGAAGGCCCAAGCAGCAATCTGCTCCTGCCTGCCAACTTCCCCCAGTTTATACACTGGGCATGACATTCTAGGCTTTCTATGGTATGGAAAAATCCCTTTGCCTAGTTCAGATGAGCCTGTCCTGGCCATCCCTCACAGCTGCTTCTTCACCTGCCTACTGGCAGAGCATGGGAAACTGAGAAACCCTTAACTTAGGATAAGCACTACTTAGCAACTCAGTGTGTTATCAATGTTATTCTCACAATGAATCCAAAACACAGCATGGAATCAGCTACAAGGAATAAAAAATAACTATGTCCCAACCAAAATCAAGAAAACAACAATGTGGCAAGAAGTGACAGGGCAGACAAACTCAGAGTGAGCTGCTATAGCATCTAGGGGCTCAGGAAGAAGAGAAGAACCTGCATCTGCTAGGCCACAGTTGATTAGGTATTTTGTGTTCTATGGATAGAAGAATGCAACTCAGCTTCAAGCTACACTCAGCCCAAGCTATTTGTCCCTAGGCAGTTTAGGTAAGATTTATTTGCCTCAAGTAGTTGGGAAACGGTCTTAAATTGCTCCTCATGTGGTTAAACGCTGTTATGGATCACACCATCAGTTGCTGTAATTCAGAAGTTGTAATTTAGTGAGAGTTAGAAGGTGTGGTTTCTCTTTTTAACTGTGCCACAGATTTCCAGCTCAACCTTAGCAATCAAAGCAATTCAGGTGAAATAACATCGTACTCTGTGTTTCAGGCCTTGGCTATCACAAGAAATCGGAATATATCTTCATGTAATTTGTGGAGTTCAGCATTTACCCATTTCTAATATACATCAAACAGGCAAGTTTGACCACCACCTTATATTTTGTGACTGTGTGGACCAAAGTGTTAGTTTGTCCTAGAGTTACACTGATTTTATAACATTTTTGTACATTATATGACGCCAAATAAAGCTTGCAAAGCAGTCTGAGATTCTTGCATGCATCAAATTGTATGTAGATGTACGTGACAATGCACATACCTTAGCTAATGATTTTTAGTCTTCTGAAGTTTCACAGAGTATTCTAGTATGTGATATGGGTGCTACCTTAGGCAACTGAAGTTCACAATACAATGTCAATCTCTGTTCCTGATCTGTTCCAGGGAGAGCTGGGGCAGCCATGACTTCAGACAAGTGTTCTGATTAAGGAAATATCTTGACATCATCCTTGTGAAGAGCCAGAGTCATAGACACAGCCACTGCTTAAGGCATAGCAATATATCAACAATACAGTTGATATATGTACTATTTATATTGTGGTAATGGTTACAAACCACATATAATACAGCAAGGCCCACTTCTGTTGAACAAGGACAGGCAAACATAATTTCTGCCCCAAAGAGCTTAAAATCTCAGCCAGGAAATAAAAGGAATTTTCATGGCCTGGGAAAGAAGAAAGTTAAAAAAAAATTCAGTGACCATAAAACATGTGCACAGCAAGACCTTCACACCACAACACGAAACTCATGGTTTCTCTGTAAGGGAAAGTCACTCTTATGTGACTTTAAGAGATTTTAAACAATATGTTACGTAGATACTCCTTCCGAATATTAGTGGCTAATTTACATGTAGAGAGAGATTTGCCTGAGCGCTTGCCTACATGTTATATATTTTCCTCATTATCTTCATATAATTAGCTAGTGAAAAACTTGGTACAGTTTCATCATTAGGCACCCAGAGGGAATACAGAGGTAGACAATTGAGCAATTGATGTAGGACAGTCATATCAGCATACTCAGTTATGCTCTGGAGGCTTCCTAAAAACACAGTGTGTGCATCAAATTAGGAGTTTTCTATTTCCATGTCTTCCCAGATCTGTTCTCTCTTTTTCCCCAGAGGTAGTGTGCAGATGCCCAGTTACTGCAGTAGTACAGATCTGCCTGGACTGTCTGACAGGAAAGCTCAAAGAAACTTCTACCAGTTTTATACAGATCGAATCTACAGAGTTTGTGTGGTTACTGTATTGGATGCTCATGCATTTCATGTCACAGATATATTTCTGTTAGGGAACTTCCATTAAGAAAAAAGAGAGCCTTCCCCTAAACTATAATGTATACTGTCCATGCACCTTATTTTATAGAAGAGTTCTTCAGTTTACAGTGTTGGAGTATTCAAAGCACTCAAGCTAAAATGAAGGGGAAAAAACAGACATCAAGGTAACTGTCTGAATGCAGATTATATGCCTCTTAAGGGGGCAGAGATGGAAAATAAAATAAACCTCCATCATGGTTTTCTTTGCACTGAATAAGGCAATCAAGGGCAAAGGGACTATGCTGGTTTGAACTAATTGGAAGATTTGAATGAGAAATTACACTGTAGGCTGAGAAAGGAAAACACTGATGATGCTACTTCACTCACAGCTTTACTGAGAAAGAAAAAAAAATGTTTTAAGAGTTGTAACCCAAACATGGATAAATCAGACGGCTTTGGGCTGTGGTAGCTTCTGCATGGCTCTTTCTCCCTGCCTTTCGTAGCTGGATCTGAATAATTTCACTAACTTCTTTCCTGCTTCTAACCCCCCTGACCAATCTACGTTCACCTATCTGCTGCATTAAACAGGTGGTGAGGTAAGACTGGGGAAAGGGGGAAGGTGGTAGGGGTGGTTGGTTACCCCTCTTAGGGATTTTGATCTCTGGGAGGGGTGTGGTGTTTCTGTATTAACTTTTTACTGGATATATCTGTAAATATCTGTTATGCATTGCAAATATCTGTGTGTATATTGTGCAAAGCTGTAAATATAAAGCTTCATTTATTAACTTTCAGCCGACTGAGTCCTAGCCTGGGTTATTTCAAAGTGGGGGGGAGTGCAGAGAAGTGTTGAACCACCACATTATTTTTAATAACGCTGTAGTAGTAGCCTTGAACTACAGCAGTGAGATTTGTTTGAGCTCATATGTCAAAGCTGTGATGGTAGTGTCCATATGAATTTCCCTATACTGATACAGATTCACTTCTCAGGTTAAATTGTATGGCATTTTCAGGCCATCCTTATGCTGTCATATAAACCCCATCTGTATTTGGTGGGTTAAACTAGGAGAATCTCATGGTGCATAGGATACATACAGATCTTTTCAAACAGACACAAAATGAAGTGGCTTCAGCTCACACTTAAATGAATATTGCAAATGTAGACGAATCAAGAGGATAAGACCAGAGCAGTGGCAACTCTTCAGACAGAGTATTGCTTTAGAGCCAGAGGGCTGCTTTGGCATGCCAGCAATAGCACTGATGCTGATGTGCCACTGAATGCTTTGAATTGCTTATAGGTAAACAGCACAGTACCCGTGACGTACTCACCTGAGTACAGAAGGACTGAGGGCAAATGAAAAACATATGCTGTGGACTGAATACACAGGATTAAATTTTGCCTTAGATGTCTGCAGTTAAGACCATTAGTTTTAGTGCAGTTATCCTGGTATGGTATTTGTGGCGCATGGCAGGGAGTTGTCAAAGGAATTGGATCTGCTGTTGTTTGAGGCTGTGGCTGGAGAGCATTCAGTCAAGACAGGCACTTGCAGCTGCTGAAAGTGAACAGACACACTGGGAATTATCCCCTCTTATATTGCATTTTCCCCAGACCTCAGCAATCTGTTCCACCATGTCACCACGTACCTCTGATATGCCTATGGTCCCTCCAACTTCCACAGCCAGGCTCCAGCTCCTCTACCTTCTTTCTTTCAGTCTCTCAGCCCAGTCCCTCCAGCCTCCTAGTATGGCTCTGTGTTACCTTGCTCCTGCAGCCGTGCTGGGAGGGAGGCAGTGGTGCAATCCCAGGAGCAGTTGTCTCACTGCACAGAGCTCAGTGTAGGTGAGATGACATGAATTGGAGTGGGACAGCTGATTTGTGCCATCTTGCTTCATCCCAGGTCAGGGCCTAGCCGATGGAGATGTTATTTACAAACTTGTCATTGTTTACATGGAATTTCTGATGCACTCTAGACAGGACTATTAAAATCTAGACTGTACCAAACGGTTGTAATAAGCCTTGTGGAGTGGAAGAGTTTATAAGCTTGTATGTCTTGCACCTATGTTGGCTTCTGGACCTCAGCAAAAGTCTTACATATTTATTCTCCAAACAGAGCCATCTGGAGATGCTAAATTAAGAATCTCTGCACTGCTTTCCATTATTTATTGTACACATTCCCTAGGATAAGTGAAATTAAAATATGTCTTGCAGAGTCAAATGCCTAGACATAGTCATTCTTGTGACACGAGTGTACTTACAGGTATCTTTCTGAGAACATCTTCATTCATATACCATATACTTTGGCTAGAAGAAACCAAATTTTTATGAAGTGCATTTTCTGCATTTTATTGAGAAATGCAAAAATGGGTAGTAGGAAATCTGGAAGTATTCTGCCCAGTTCCAGATTTGTATATTGATTGTGGTTGCAGGTCCTAATTGCATGTTAGAAATTGCATATTCCTGACCAGTACTGTGTATACTGCTAAAGTTCCTGAGAAGCCCCACAACCTTGCCTTACAAGATAGAATGCATTATGTCACTACCACCTTCCACTAATTGGTTTTCAGCAGCTAGGAATATTTAGCCAGCACAATGAATTAATGTATCAGTGGCCTTCCACTAAAAGATCTCAAGCATAAAGCCTCAAACCCTCTGTATGAGGTAAGGAAATACCTTTGCTGTACACATAACAAGGATCACGATTACCTAACACAGTTAACAAACAGGATTAAAAACTTCTACTGCCCCCTTGGACATTAGGAATGATGAGGCTGTAATTGCATTAACTGATTATGCACCTTCATTGCCCAGCTGCACTCAATGTCCTGTCCTGGAATTTCTCTTCCTTGTATTTTTCTGGGCTTTTAAAGACAACTGCATTTCATACTGTCAGCATGGAAGGAGAAGGGCTGCTTTGTTAACATCAGTCATATATATTGTCTTTTTCAGTGTCATGAAATATTACTATGCCAGGACTATGAAGCTTAAACAGAAAATATGGGGAGATGTTACAAGGTGTAAATCTGAAAGCACCAGAAAGTGCTCATCAATAAGAATGAACTAAATAGTAACTCTTTAGGAAATATTTTTGTCAAAGCTAAACACTGAGACCTGTAAGAAAGATTATAGAATCACAGAATCATAGAATGGTTTAGGTTGGAAGGGACCTCAAAGATCATCCAGTTCCAACCCCCTGCCATAGGCAGGGACACCTCCCACTAGATCAGGATGCTCAAGACCTCATCCAGCCTGGCCTTGAACAACTCCAGGGAGGGAGCAGCCACAACCTCCCTGTGCCAGTGTCTCACCACCCTCACTGTAAAGAACTTCCTCTTAACATCCCATTTAAATCTCCCCTCTGCCAGTTTGAACCCATTCCCCTTCATCTTGTCATAACAATCCTTGTGTAGAGTCCCTCCACAGCCTTCCCATAGGCCCCCTTCAGATACAAGGTCTCCTCGAAGCCTTCTCTTCTCCAGGCTGAAAAGCCCCAACTCTCTCAGCCTGTCCTCATAGCAGAGGTGCTCCAGCCCTCTGATCAAATTCGTGGCACTCCTCTGGACCCTCTCCAGCTGTTCCATGTCCTTCTTGTGCTGGGGGCTCCAGAATTGCACACAGTACTCCAGGTGGGATCTGACCAGAGCAAAGAGGGAGAATCACCTCCCTTGTCCTGCTGGCCACAATTCTCTTGATGCAGCCCAGCACACAGTTGCTGTCTGGGCTGCACACACACTGCTGGCTCATGTTGAGCTTTTTGTCAACCCAGTCCTTTTCCTCAGGGCTGCTCTCCAGTCATTTGCCACCCAGCCTGCATTTGTGCTTGAGATTGTGCTAACCCAGGTGTTAGCCTTGTTAAATTTCATGAGGTTGGCCTGGGCCCACCTCTCCAGCCTGTCCAGGTCCCTCTGGATGGATCCCTGCCCTCCAGCAAGTCAACTGTGCCACACAGCTTGGTGTCATCTGCAAACTTGCTGAGGGTGCACTCGATTCCTCTGTCCATGTCGCTGACAAAGATGTTAAACAGCACTGGTCCCAGCACTGACCCCTGAGGGACGCCACTTGTCACTGGTCTCCAGGTGGACATTGTGCCCTTGATCACCACTCTCTGTGTGCGACCATCCAGCCAATTCCTTATCCAGCGAGTTGTCCACCCATCAAGTCCATGTTTTTCCAGCTTGGTGACCAGGGTGTCATGTGGGACAGAGTCAAAGGCCTTACTCAGGTCCAGGTAGATGACATCAGTTGCCCTTCCCTTGTCCACTGCTGCTGTGACTTTATCATAGAAAGCCACCAAATTTGTTAGGCATGATTTGCCCTTGGTGAAGCCATGCTGGTTGGCATCAGGCACCTCTGCTTTGTTCTCCATCTGCCTTAGCAGAGCCTTGAGGAGGATCTGCTCCATGATCTTGCCAGGCACAGAGGTGAGGCTGACTGGTCTGTAGTTCCCAGGGTCGTCCTTTTTTCCCTTCTTGAAGATAGGTGTTATATTTGCCTTTTTCCAGTCAGCAGGAACTTCACCAGTCTGCCATGACCTTTCAAATACAATGGACAATGGTTTGGCAACTTCATCTGCCAGTTCCTTCAGGACCCGTGGGTGGATCTCATCAGGCCCCATGGACTTGTGCACGTTCAGGTTCCTTAGGTGCTCTCGAACATGATCTTCAATTACAGTGGGCAGGTCTTCACTTCCCCAGACCTTACTTTTGCCCTCTGGAGTTTGGACATCGTGGCTGGAGCACTTGCTGCTGAAGACTGAGGCAAAGAAGTCATTGAGCACCTCAGCCTTATCCATGTCCCCTGTCACCAGCTCTCCATTTCCCTTCTGAAGGGGTCCCACATTCTCCCTAGTTCTCCTTTTCTCACTAATATACCTGAAGAAATTCTTCTTGTTCCTCTTAATGTCCCCAGCCAGATTCAACTCCAGCTGTGCTTTGGCTTTCCTGACCTGATCTCTGCTTCCACGAACATCTTTGTATTGATCCCAGGTTCCCTGTCCTTTCTTCCACTCTCTGTAGGCTTTCCTCTTGCATCTAAGTGTGTCCAGGAGTTCTCCATTCATCCATGCAGGTCTCCTTGCATTCTTACCTGCCTTCCTCTTTTTAGGAATGCATTGCTCCTGGGCCTGAAGGAGGTGATCCTTGAGCAATGTCCAGCTTTCCTGGGCCCCCCTTCCTTCCAGATCTTTTTTCCCATGGCACCCTGCCAAGGAGATTCCTGAAGATATTGAAGTCTGCTCTTCTGAAGTCCAGAGCACTGAAGATGAGGAAAGATAGAACCCAATTTCTGATCTAAGATACTGCATAAAGTCAAGCATCCAAGGAAGAAAATGTGC
The DNA here is from genome assembly GCA_013396835.1 of Psilopogon haemacephalus. Classification (NCBI taxonomy): domain Eukaryota; kingdom Metazoa; phylum Chordata; class Aves; order Piciformes; family Megalaimidae; genus Psilopogon; species Psilopogon haemacephalus. The sequence continues at coordinate 92,625 of VWZI01003567.1, read as the reverse complement.
TTAGTTTTCCCTGCTGCCACCTGCCCATGGAATTACATCATTTCTGTGTGTATTGCTCAAAACCAAAAAGAGATGTCTCTGTGCCAGGCCTAAGTTAAAAAAGCTAATTTTGATCTGCCTTCCTGACCACACTGCCCCAAAGATGGGCTATTTTTACTGCTTGAGCTCTCCTATGTATACATAGGAGCTTTCTTGAATGAGACATTTCTGCAGGATGTTAGCCTTTCAGAGAGCTCCCTATGGGAAAGAGTAGCTGAGCCATCCTTGGCTTTGTATAAATTAAACCCATTGAACTGGACTTGATTTTAGTCCAGGTTTTGTCTCTTTAATACTTTGCTTGAGAGGGGGTGAAAGTGTGTATAGTAGGAAAACAGGGACACGTGGCAGGTTAGGAAAAGCAAAGGACTAGAAAAAACATCTCTGCTTGAAGGAAGGGCTTTGAGCGACCTAGTCTAAACTCCTGCTATAACAAAGGTTCTTCATGCAGTGTAATGTGGCAGCCAGCCTGAGTCTGGCTCCATGGAAAAATTGTTGGGATTGGTGGCTTTTGCCTCCTTAGGTGAGCTGGAGAGCCATGCTGTAAGGCCTTCACTTTGCCTTGTCCCCAGGGCTGCTTGTTGTAAACGTTAATTGACTTCTTTTATAAGCAAGAGAGGAGTGGGGAAACAAGAGATTAGAATACCTTTGGGAAAGCACCAAGGATAAAACTGAGGTTAGTGAGGGATATCTGTGGCCCGAGCAATAGTTATAGCTTGAGAATCTTAGACCCTTTGTGCAGAATGATCTGAGGGGTCCTAGGTGGGCTAAAGCAGAAATCTTGACTTGGAAATAGGCTGCAAAGAACAGAGTGATTGTGCTGGTCACTTGATGTACAGATATATCACTTAATACTGTTCTTAGCTACAATGCTGGAGTACTGTGTGCAGTTCTGGAGCTCCCAACACAGGAAGGATGTGGAACTGTTGGAGAGAGTCCAGAGGAGGGCCACAAAGATGATCAGAGGGCTGGAGCACCTCTGCTATGAGGACAGGCTGAGAGAGTTGGGGCTTTTCAGCCTGGAGAAGAGAAGGCTTTGAGGAGACCTTATAGTAAACTTCCAGTATCTGAAGGGAGCCTACAGCATGGCTGGGGACAGACTATACACAAGGTCTTGTTATGACAAGATGAGGGGGAATGGGTTCAAACTGGCAGAGGGGAGATTTAAATGGGATGTTAGGAGGAAGTTCTTTACAGTGAGGGTGGTGAGACACTGGCACAGATTGCCCAGGGAGGTTGTGGCTGCTCCCTCCCTGGAGGTGTTCAAGGCCAGGCTGGATGAGGCCTTGAGCAACCTGATCTAGTGGAAGGTCTCCCTGCTTATGGCAGGGGGTTGGAACTGGATGGTCTTTGAAGTCCCTTTCAACCTAAACTATTCTATGATTCTAATAATGAAAACATGAACAGCAAGGGTGGAAGATTCAGAGTCAGAGCACACCTAACTACAGACAAGTTGCTTTCTTCATTTTGGAAGCTCTGAATTTGTGAATTTGTCCTGGATGCCTGACCAGTCCTCAGACTAGACTGTGTGCATGTGTTTAGCCCAGCAGCGTATTCACCAGCCCCAACACCTGAATCGCACGGGACGGTTATGTTAGGGACAATAATGTATTGGTGTGTTTACTGACAAGCATTTTTCTGTGAGACAGCATCCAAACAACTGACTTGGATTTTTACAAGAAATATGGTGCAATATTAATGTTAAAAAGCTCATTCAGACAGGAAATTAATTGTTAATGCATAAAAGCAGATTCTATAGAATATAGACAGAACCTTCACGCTGGAGTGAATTGCCTTCATAGTGTGTTTTAATACTTCTCTGGAGACTCTTTTCTCCCTCAGATTCTTAGTAAACAGCCACAGCAGACAGGGATGGGACACATTCTGTAGGTAATCTTCACGTGGCTTGAAGATACAGAAGAACAGAGCATTATCTATGACAAAAAGAAGCACCACTGTCTAAATAGTGGTATGCAGACTTTTTCTTCAGTGTTGTCATGGGGAAACCCATGCTGACCTCACAAATTATATCTACAACAGCAAAAAGCTCCCTGTGTTGCAAGATGGTCTATCACTCCCAGTTACCTTGTTTTCAAGCTGGAAGTATTCAAATTTTCTCT
>VWZI01003567.1:5418-90454 GCA_013396835.1 Psilopogon haemacephalus | reverse complement strand
CCTTTTTTTAAAGTGGGAAGTTTTAAATTTTTTTTTTTTTTTTTTTTTTTTTTTTTTTTTTTTTTTGTAGTTGCTAAGAGTTGTGTGTCTGGGTAAAACTAGTAGAAGTTTTGAGACCTCTTAAGTGTGATTTTAAGAAACAACAAGAGCTGAAAAGCAAGAGCTTTTGCCCCAAAAGTGTTTCACATCACAGGTTGGATCTGCAGTTAAATCCCTCAAATCAGTGGATTCAGAAAGACCACGTCTCTCTGTGTGCAAGGAGCAACAAGAACAGGCAGGCTGGAAGAGAAACACTCAGACACGCTATGAAAGTCAAGAGAGTGCTCAGGACTTAGAACTACTGGAGGGCCAGGTATGGTCATATCCACTTTTATTTCCACTGGAACATTGTTTTGCATGTGTTCCTTGCATCAAGAAATACATTCAAGTCACAGTAACCTACAAAGTCTTTGGTGTACACAAAATCTGAGTGTCACACAATGTCAGTTATGGTTTCTTTTCAAATAATAGTAATTTGTCTGGCTGACATAGATGTAATCTGTGGATATGATTTGTTGTAAGTGTGAAATAACATAGTGTCATTGAGAATCATAAAAAGGTGGTCACAGGGTACAAGATGCTTTATTGATAGTTAACCTGTGAAAGCCCTGAGGCTTGTATGTTCAAAAATCACATCCTGCCAGGTCTAGTGCATGCACATATTTCCTGGAAACCTTGCCAAATGTTTATAAATAAAATCAGTCTTACTTTTGATGACAGATAAACATATATATGCTGGTGAAACAATAGCAGTGTCCTTCACTCTTCACAATATATTTTTATTCTCTGTATTACTTTCGCACTCAGCATAGCCATGTAGAAGTGCATATTAGAGAAAAGGAAAGCTTGGGGAAGAAAAAAAAACCAACCAACCAAAACACCAAAAAACACCACCAAGGCATGGATACAACAAGGGTTCCTAATCCTTATTTAGTCACTAAGTTCTGCTTTTCAGAACTAGTGAAATCTCATGACTGAAGATGTCCTGGCCTTTTAGCACACCTATGTCTAGACAAATCCATGAGTTTAGACATTCACTTTTAAAAGCAGATGAAGATTTTATTTGTATTTGTGTCCAGCTTGAATGCTCATCACACAGTGTGCAGTTGAGAGGACAATGATAGTGAAGTGAAGGCATTGGCTCAGGTATCAGGAGACCTGGATTCTCTGCCTGGCTCTGCCAACCCTTTTTTAAATGAGCTGTATCATGTTTGTGCTTTGTTTTTCCCCACATGCCAAACAGAGGAAATAAATCCCAATTTACATTGGCATTGCAAGCATTAATTCATCACTGTCAGCAAAGGAGATCAATCCTCTGATAAAATATGCTAGATAAATGAAAAATATTTTTTATCATCTAAATAGAAAAATGGGGATACTGTCAAGGTCTGCCTTGGCTAAATCAAAAGCTCCAATACCATCTGCAGTCTGCCTGAGACCTGAAAAACTGGCTGGATTTTGGCCTTGGCTAAATCAAAAGCTCCAATACCAGCCACAGTCTCTCTGAGAGCTGAAAAGTGGCTGGGTTTTGGCTATGCAGCAGGATTTGTGAACTCTGATCAGGGCAGGAATAGTATTTAACATAAGTGAAGATTTTCTTTAAAGTTCCTTGGTGACACAGAGCACTTCAATGTTTAGTTTGTGTCTAGCATCTGTCAGAGATGTATGATTTGCGCTGCAGAGAATGTGCCTCATCTCGGCTATATATTCCTCTTGGCTTCTGTCAGTGGAAAGTACATCAAGGTACCAAGAGCCTGTAAGCGGTACATCACAGTTCAGTGGCCCCTTTTATTTCTGACTATTGAGTCCCATAAAGTTGTAGTGACAGCCATTAAGTCTTTATGACATGTTGTGGAAGCATCATAAAAGGATCGTTTAGAAAAAGACCAAGTGAAAAAATGAGAAGAGATTTCTGTTCAATGCTCACCTCGAGCGAGGGTCAACCTAGGACACACAAGTGTGTAAGCCAAGTTTTTGGACCGTGGCTAGAGTCAGCTGTGCCTCAGACATAGGTGATTCTCTGTGTGTTCCTGTTACATATTAAACAGCTCATATGAAGTTTGTAAATACTAGAAAATAGTTTCCTTTCCCTGTAGTTGCAAGAATGCAAATTTAGAAGCAAAATTTCTCAAGTGTTCTAGTCCCATGGGTAAAAACAGTTAGCAATGAGTGTATGAAGAACAGCAATTCCTTATTTGGTGGAGTGCCATTAGCAGAGTAGGCTTCTCCACATTTTCTGTGGCCAGACTTCTGAGTCCTACTCCGATCTACCTCACTAGTTATTCCTTGAACCTCTCTAAGGTACCGGAAATATATATATATATATATGGCTCAGCATCGTTGGGAGAATCATTTGAAATAATCGTTCGGTATTCGGGAGCTTGGCACTTGGTCCCCTGGGGTCAAATAAGGGTATTTGAACTCGGGAGACACCCCCCACACACACACCCTGGTGAGACTTCAGGACCCTGGGGACTCCCTGGCGGCGAAGGCGGCGGAAATCGCTGGAGGCGGAGGCGGCTTCGGACCCCGCGTGTTAGGCACTGGAGATTGCTGCCCCGAGCCGTCAGGGGTGAAACTGTAAAGGCTGCTTGGGAAGTACTTTGGAGACTGCGTGGGGGGAGCTACTTGAGAACCGTCTGCTGGGAGATCGGGAGGGTCACTGTCTGCCCTGAGGAGCCGCTACTAAGACCGGCTTGTAGTCCGTACCCGCCTGCCTCCCTGCCCTGGCGTGCCCTGGACGGAGAAAGAGGGAGGGACCTGCCTCGCCGCCCTGCCTGACAGAGAGACCGGGAGCTGCCGTGGCGCCTGGCCCCGTTCCTGTCCCCTGTTTGTCATCAGCACTCGACCACCACGGTATTTACATTTGCAGTCTGCCAAATGAACCGGTTTTGGCACTTTACTCCGTTTGAGCCTTAATTCTGTTCCTCAGAGTGTAAAGTTAGTCATATTAAAGGTCCAACTGGGCATCCTTTTGGACCGTGACATCACATACCCTATTTCCAGTGTGTACCTCCCTTTTGGCATCCGGCCATCGGCAACATTTTATGGTGATTACAGGCCTCGGGCAATGGAGACTTTAAGCACCACAGGCAGAACTGCCTCTTGACCTGGTCACAATTTTTACACCAAATCACATCTTTTCAGAAAACAACTTTTTCACTGGTGACTTTTAAACCGTTTTTGTTCCTGGAGACACGATGGCACTTGAAAGCTTTTGGCAAAGATCAGGCAAGGTGGCTGCCTGGCTAAAGACGTAACTGCCTGATAGGCTCGTAAACTGGCTCGGGTTTTAGGAAGTTGGCAAAATTCTGCGGCTTCCTTGCTTGTAGCTGAGCAGGTATTTTGGCTGGCAAGTGGACTGGGTTGTTCCCATTTGCTGGCAATTTGTCCTAAGTACAATCTCAGCAGCCTGTGATTTTACACAAAGCAGAAGACAGTTTGGTTGGATTTTATCTTCCTGACACCTCTAGTCACTATATAGACGTAACAGCACTAAGTTGTGCCCTGGTTATAAAGCTGTTGCATCCAAGTACAAAGGTATTGTTATGACTTTTGACCAGTTTGTGTTTCAACCTTTGTCTAAGGATGGTGGCTGTAGACTGCAGTCATTTCTAGTGGGGTATAAAGTATGACTCATTTTCATTAACTGATTGATTTTTGTAAGAGCCACTGTGTGCTCTCCCTTTTCCTCATCTTGTGATCTATCAATACATTCAAAAAAGTCTCCTGGCTTAGATTCCTGATATTAAGAAAGTAAAAATTTTCCTCATTCCCACTCCATGTGAATGCATGTGATGGTCTTGTCTATTTTTGTCTATGTAATGAAACATCAGTGCCCCAAAGGCACTGGTCATTTATCTACTTATGCCAGCATTCCTAACACTGTTTTGGCTTCTTCCTGGCATTTTGTGTGTGTCAGTGTGTGTATCAGCAGTAACACATGAGACAGTGTGCTTTCTTACATCTTTTCCAAGTGACCCCTTAAAAATGTTTTCTATTCATCCTCTCTACAAAGTTACTTGAATTTAAATGTAGCTAATTGACAGCCATTTTGACAAGGAGTACTGATGTCATATTTTAGAGGCTAGGATCAGTTTATTGTCAACAGATTTGCATTATTGTTTTTTTTCAGGAGGTAAGACTATATATCTGAAGTGTAAAAATGTTTAATGGCAGTCAGTTAAATAAAAATTTTACATTCAATTTGTCTTGCCCATCCCAGGTATTTATTTTATATCTAGTTAATGTAACTCTCATGTATTCAGGCAGACTGCTATATACTGCGTACATTCAGTGAGTTACAGTTACAATTTTTGGCCATAGTCCCGTCTCCTTGGATTCTCTGAGTCTTCTGGTGTCAGACAATATATGTATATCACAAGCACTACTTCTGCAAGAGTTTGCAGCAAAAGTAGTGAAGCTAGACAAACTTTCAGCAAAATGTATTTGGATTATTTGTCCTGATAACTTAGAAATTCAGTTTGAATTAATTAGAAACCTTTGGCTAGAACCTGATACTCCTCCTCTTTTAGCACAGTGATGAAGGAGAATGACAGGTACTGGATTTATCTGACAATTTGGGAATAGGGTGCTTACACCCATTGCAAGAAACCCTGGATTAGCACCACAACTCCACTTTGCATAAAACATTTAAATATTACAGAAGAAAGACCACAGAGAAGTGTTCAGGAATGAGCCTCCACCTGATGTGTGAAAACCCCCTTGGAAGGCTGGAGTTGCAAATATTTATCTGAAATGAAAGTACATCAACAGATAACTGGAGAGCTGCTCTTTAGCTGCATGCAATGATTATGCCACTTTCTGTGAGGTGAGCAATGGAGACAGAGGACAGAGTTGAATCCAGACAGCTCACACCCTGTGTGAGTGCTACAGCCCTTGAGGTACTGAATGAAGGGGTAACTGCCTTCCCAGAAGCAACTCTGGGAACTAATCCCTCTCTGCTTATTTATATCTCTGCTTCTGTAATTTTTTTTTCATTAAATATTTCATGTTAGCTAGAATATGATAAACAAATTTCTAATTTTTTGTTTGGCAAGAAGATTCAAATTCTGAATTTACCCTCAAATTTTTATTTCACTGCCATGCCACAAAACCAGTTAGTTGGATGGCCATCTGTTAGATGTGCCTGATGAAATTGCTTAGAACAAATTTTACTGAAAAAAATCACACCGGTTTTATATGCTTATGAACACAGATAACCTCATTGCCAAACAAATATTTTTAACAGTTTACCTTCCCTTTGGCTCCCACATTTCTGTAAGATTTCAAGAACAACCAAAATACCCAACCATAGCTTGTATTTTCTGTTGGGATTTCCATGCTCAGCAAGTGCTACCCTTGCAAGACCTGGAGAAAAATGTACATTTCTATGGATGGTTTTTTAAAATGTGAATATTTTTCCCATTATGTTTCATACACCACTGAGGAGTCAGCTATGTGCTTTATTTCTCTTCTGTAAGTACAGAAAATGAGTCATAGGTAGGTAGATTGTTGGCCTGACTATACCCAGGCAAAGCCTTCAGAATTAGTAAGTATGCAGTCAGATGTTCTCTTTTCTTCAGGAAACTTAAGGAGTTAGCAGCCCTCAGAGGCTACTTTCACCCCACTTCAGCTAAGATAGAGTAACTGATCACAGCCTTAGTAACAGTCATAGCAGTGCAAGCTAAGATGACAAGCCTAAATGTCCTCTAGGAGATGTCTAAATCTGTCCACAATCAAATAGTTGTGCTTTTTCAGCTGAATGGGCAGCAGCTGCTAGTTGTGACATGGTAATTGGAGGCTGAGCAGTTTGTGATGTTAGACCTAGAAACAGCATAAAAGAATATGGTTATGTTACCAGAAGCACAGGTTTAACAACCCAACAACTGCAAGAAAAATATGTAATTCAAGCTTATATTGGAATTATATCTGCTTCCTCAAACCTGTAGTACTCCACCTGCATTGTGAAGCTGGCCATCTGTCCAATCTTTGTTTAAAAGACTGACTTCAGGATTTGTTTCAGATAGTTACACAGATTAGCTGAGCAGATGGTTTTAAATAAACATCCACCCAAGTGGTTAACATGTGCTAATCAACCCAGAAGAGATAACAGTCATGTGTCTGCATCTTTTCCCACCCAGAGTGGCCTGAGGTCTGCTCCTGTGTGATGCAACTTCTCAGTGCCCAAAAGAGGTACCGACACAAACTCCAATTTATCAAGGTATTTAAGTGCATGTTAAAGTATCACTGCAGCAATCAGTTTTGAACCTCGAACGAAGTTGCTTGTTCAATTAGAAGAATACAAGAATTTCCATGAAAAATCAGGTTGAACCCCCACCTAATCCAGGCCCACATGAGCCTGCAGTCAGACCAGCAGACAGAAATGCATTTGCTCCTGAGTCATTTAAGTATCGAGATGGGAGAGAGTCTCCTGTTTCAGACCGCTTGCCACGTTACATGATTTTCTCATGCATCTCCTACTTGTCTCCAGTCAGAAAATACCATTTTCTCTCTTCCTGTGAGAGGCTTAAAAAATTTATCTTGATACTCTGCTCTCCATCTGAATTTGCAGCAGCTTTTGCAAAGTGGCTCACTGTGGTCCTGGCACAGGATGGTAGCTCTCTACTTTTGAGTCCTGCTGGTAGGCAATAGGGTCAGGGAGAGAGATGGAATTTCCCAGCCCCCTTCTGTCACCATGTGTTGTCTTATTCCAGCATGCTTTGATTCTGAAAACTGATCGTATATATGTAAAAGGATTTTTTTAGTGAAGTGTGCATTCATGATAGCTGTAATTGGGAAGGTGCTGAGACCCTGGAAAATTAATGAGGGTTGTCTTTGCTGATATAATTACTGCAGATAGATCAGCTCAATATTGGTATCAAAGCAAATGAATGTGAGACCTTGAAAGGCACTCTTAGTAGGGTTCCAGGCACTGTGAGCTCATGTTAACTTTAGGCAGCCTTAGTTTTAACTTCTTTCTCACTTTCCCATCCTCATATTCCTTCCTTCTTCATAAACTTTGAATTCACCAGCCACAGAAGGACATGTCTCCTATCTCTTCCACAGAGCTGTGGAACGCTTTAACCTTCTAAAATTCCCAATTCTACTTAGTGATATGTCAAAGTAACTTTTTGTTAGTGTTTGGAGCTGCATTACATATGGGAGCACTGTATCTGCAGAGCAAACTCTTAAAGTCAAAATCAAACCATAGTTCTGGCGAGAGGCCACTAGAACAGGAGAAGCAACAAACATATTTATAATAGGCATTTTGTCCATCAGAAGAATGTCAACAGACAAATTACCGTAACCTGCCTGAACCAGCTCAACCTTTCTGTAAATGAAAGCCCAGATTGTATTGGGAGTGTTTGTTTTGTAATTTTTCAAATAAATGAAGAAATCAATGGTGTATTCTCAGCAGCCAGCAAGGCATCTTAGATGGACAACACCAGAACCCTTACTGCTGGCAGTAAGTGACCGCAGTTCTGTCTGGTATCAGCATTAATCCTACCCAGGTAAACACATATTTGCCTTAATCACAAATTCAAGCTATATCAGCTGCCATGCTTTCATCTACTCGTTTCAGGAATGTGGCTTCTGCACTGAATCCATCTGGAAATTACCCCCTCAAGACAGACTACTTGTCAGTATCTCCTTAGGGCTTGTTTTTGGTACTAAACAGGGAAATGTTATCTCTACTTGGTTATATTAATTAAAATCAGGATGAAAATTAATTTCTTGAAGCTGTCTTAAGCCATGCTAGCATTTTGCTTTCTCAGTGTGTTGACATTGCCAGAAAGTATATCCCTCTTCCTAACTTTTTCATATTACAAGATAGTTTAATGGCTGACCTTTCAGCCTATGTGTTTGCAGATCTCTCTTTGAGTTCAGTTTCACTTTGCATGCCATCTTTCGCTCTTCCACACCCTGATCCTTCCCCTCAACAAGCGATGCAAATACTAGATAACTGGCAGTTTAAGAACTTGTGATCATCACTGGCTTTCACGGTTGGAGAGTGTTATTAAATGAGACATGAGAAATTCCCAGAGATGGGAAATGTGTAGCTAGCTTAGAGTTCAGAGCTGTCCACAGATCTTATGCCTGGAGATCTGAGGTTGCTTAAATAGTGAAGTTTTTTTAATTTCTGACTGTGAAGGTGACCTCGAAGTGGTCACTGCTTCTAACCTGCAGCTGGGCAAGTTTAAACAGTCCTAGTCAGAAGCATGAGATCTGTCTTTGATCTTTCTGAGCTGTTAATTGTTTATCCTCAATTAAATATTTACTTTGGATTTGTTTTCTAATCTAGGGCTTTACGCTGCACAATGCAGGTGCAGACTCTTGTCATTTTAAGACTGCCAATATTATTTTCAAGGTAAACTTAAGTTTTAGCATCTTGCAAAAATACCGAGGCTCCTAGACATGCAAGCAATTCCCAAAAGGACTCCTAGACTTCTAAGTCACTGGAGTATGTTTGAAGACTTAACCCTTTGACAGCAAAGAAAACCATAATGATTAGACAGAATACATCCTGATACACAGGAAGTTGTGAGTGGCTTTAAGGATTTAGCATAAGTCAGTAGGCAATAACCGCAGCTAAATCAACACAGGAGAATGTTCACTCAGATTACATAGTTTGACATCAGTTTCTATACAAATATAAGACTTACTTGCTTGACACCATAGCAGCATGACTATAACTTTACACAACTACTTTGAGAAATATGAATGCCACTTGTAGTGACACCAGCCTCATAGACAAGGATGGCTATAATGTCACACTGCACCCTAAATTAACTGTTTGGAATCATACACATTTACAATGAGGAATACTGATGTGGTGCAATGCAATCACCCACCACTTCTGGAAGTCCTGAAGTCCTTCTCAGCAGACAGAGACCTCATTTTACACAGAATCCCATATTCCCAGCAATAGCACTCAAAGACAGTCCTTGAGCAGAGCTTGGCTGTCAGTACTTGACCTGGAAGACAGGAAATAAGGAAACTTAGACTGCTTGTTATGAAACAACCCACATGGCAAGGCGGGGCTGATAGCATGGGACCTGGGAGCCTTGGAGGCTAACTGAGGCATCAGATGACCACTGCTGCACTGACACAGAGCTGTGGACCTGGAAGCTCAAGTTCTTGGTTATTTTCCAGATCCACTGGTTGGACTTTAAGTTAAAGATGCATATTGCCAGTGGATCCAGCCTGTATTTTTTCAGAAGTGCACTGGAAATATTTTTGTGAAACATGTGGGGAGTTGCAAATATTTATTTTCTAATAAAATGCTTTTACATTGCAAATTTCTCATTCTCAGTTAATTTTCACAATCACCTTTTGTCATACTCGCACAGTCTACCCAATATAATTAAATTCATTGGACACTGCAAGTGTGGGTACTGCCTAAAAACTCATTTGCAAGAAAGAAGGTCCATGAAAAAAAAATAAAGGCAACTTTCACAAAAATCCTCATCTTTTTCTGCCTTTAAGATACGAGCAGATAAAATTAACTTCTATATGTTAATGACACACCATTCCAGAATAACATCACTTTCTAGAAAATTGATGGCTACTCCATATATGTAGTATTTCTCTGTTTGTCGTTCTTGCTAAGTTTTCTGTCTTTAGACAGTTGCTTTCCCAGAACAAGCATACTTTTAAAAAACTAATCTGAATTATGTCCATCTGGCATATAGATGGGGTACACTAACATAATAGCATAATGTATCATTAATATAAGAAATTATTTAAATTCCTGTGCACCAAAGCACTTAATCTTAGATCAACTGAAGGGTTTAAATACATTTATTTTTAAGAAAACACTTGAACTAAATATATCCATAATTAAACTGAATTACAATTATATATTGACCAGGATAACCAACTTAGTTTTAAAGGAATTGTGAAAAAAATTAATCTGGGCTATGTTTCTACACAGAAATTGTATTGCTCCAACTATCTTCAGTGTGAATGAAGATACATTGACAGTGAAGTATTTGCTACCATATGAAAAGCAGAACATTATATCTGGGGTTTTTTTCATCTGCATTTTTTCCTATAGGTTTCAGCTGCGTAGTTGTTCTGGTAAAAACAATGCCTCAGACCAAAATATTACATAATACTAAATACTCCACACTGGAAATGTCAGTGAAGTGAATAACCTCATCTGTCAAAGACATCATGAAGTTGTGAAGATAGACCTGGATGGAAAAATACTTGCTGTGCCTAAAAAAATGTTCCTACTTCTTAGCTAAACAAAGGGTTCCCAAAAGGCTTTTTTTTCTTTTTCTTTTTCTTTTTCTTTTTCTTTTTCTTTTTCTTTTTCTTTTTCTTTTTCTTTTTCTTTTTCTTTTAGGGTAAACACAAATGCAGCATACTGCTGTAACAAAATAAAATAACTACAAGGGTAGTAAAAGCTGAAGTAGAGGACTAAAAAAAGGTACAGATTTATAGCTTTATCTATATTGCTGATGTCTTTCGCACCCTGATTTCTGTTTCTGTTCACATATTGCAAATAGCATAAACATTAGACAGTTACAGAAGAAATGAAAGAAGAGTGCACCAGTAGGAAGCAGCACCGTAACAGAGCAGCCTCATGCTATATTCCAGCAGTAGGTAAAAATGAGAGCAGCTAGCAGCAGCCAAAAACCAGCAAAGCACACAGAGTACCTGTAACAGCATGTCTTCTGCAATCATCAGTTGACAGGAATAATACATTCTTTTTTGACACTGTCTTTTTTAGGGTTGAAATTTCCAAGTAAAGTAACATGCTCTGACCTTACAGTGATTTACAAAAGGAAAGTAATTGTTGTCTTAGTTCTTGTGAGGTTCTGAAACGGAAAGAAATGGACAAGGCTATTTTATTAAGACTGATTTACCTACAGGGCCCTAGGGGTGCTGGATGTTTTATAGTGAGCTTTTTATTTTAACTTGTTTGAACCACTGGTATCAGTTTCTTATTTAGTACTGTGAGAGAACAGGAAAGAAGGAAATATTAAGTTTTTAGCAAAGACTGTTTTACCTCTTAACTATTTATTCAGAATTAGAAATGAAAATGTACAAACTAGTAAATTAGTTTTAAGTGAGTAGATAAAGAGTCCTGATCACCTCATTTAATCACCATTCATTTTTCCAGTTGGCTAATGTCCTATACCATTGCCTGCTCACTGGTATAATACTTTTTCTAAAATGTTGTCATTCTTAAATTCCTACTACTATTTTTTTTCTCCTTAAAATTTTCTCCTTAATTCAGATCTATCATTTTGCTCTTTTTTTTCTAAAAGGTAAAAGCGTGCACACACATATAATATAATGACTAAAGGAAAGTATTCAGGTAATTTTTTTGCTTCCCATAATTTGCTGGGAATCTTTGAGATTAAGATTTTAAAGGAAATACAAATTTGAGGTAAATGCATTTTATTTAGACCAAAACTAGATCAATATGAGGCAGACATTCATGGAGAATTAGTCCAATGGTATGATCAGTTCCTAATATTGATTAATATTTTTTCATCTGACAGGGAATATTAATACACATAAATTTATAAGTTTATAATATAAAACTATGCATAGCCTCCTACTAGTAGCTCTGTAGCTTCTACAAGGAATTGAAAAGCCTAGGGGTGCCATTAACACTACCCAAACTTCAGTCTGATTACTGAGCATGAAATGCAGGATATCTTCTAAATTGACCTTTCTTTGAATTCTCAGCTATATAGGAACTGAAATTCAAATTGGGAAACTGCTTTGTAAACATGTGAGTCAGAAGTGTTGAGAAGTTGATGATAGTTGAATTCTCTGAGGCTGGGTGAAGTGTCAGTCATTGTAACCACCCAGTTTTATCCTGGGCTGATCATGCAAAAATACGTTTTTATTTTGTTGTTGTTGTTTTTTTTTGTTTTAAATCACACTACAGAAAATGATAATTCTGTCAGAGAGAGCTGACAGACTCAAACTTTAAGCCACCTTATTTTCCTGCCTTCATCTGCAGAGCTCAGAACCATGTGTTCGTCTGTTCTAAAAAAAAAAAAATAAAAATTAAAAGCCTGTTGCCAGAAAACTAACACTCATGCAACTCCTTGCTAACAACTTGGTGCCAATAAGTGGCCAGTGGGACTGGTGACACACTTCCTTTCTAAGCACTGCAATACAGATTTGAATAGTCTATTGCATAACCTGAAGATTTTTTGTTCCAAAAAAACAGAGTAGCAGTTGCACTGACGAACCAACTTAAATCCAAGCGCTCGGAATATTAAATCAGCTATTTCCAGAGACCACTACAGTTTGAAAAAAACTGCCTGTCTTGCTGTCCAACTGACTTTCCCAAAATCTGACTATCTTCTGCAGTGCTCTACCATTCCATTCTCAGTTGGCTAAGCACTGTTACAGTAATATGAACCACAGAGGTATGTTCAGTGCATCTTTATCTATATAAAAAGATACGGAATTATAATTTAATGTGATAAAATCACATTATGGGAAATTACTGCTATAGTACAGTTTTCTGATTTCTCTCTTAACTATCCATAACACATATATGAACCCATCTAGAATACAAAAATCATTTACATATGCAAATTGCATAACTGAGTGAACAGTTACCAGATTTATGTGCTCAGGTGGGGGATTATTTTAACATGTACTCAAATTGTGTGGATGGAGTGTAGGCGTTCTGCTGAGTTGATGACTAATATCCCTCAGGGGAGACCTATGAAAGGGAGAAAATAATCTGTCAAGAACATACTTAACTTGATTAGTTTAAGCCTAAACACTTGAGCAGCCTTTGAACCTGAGCCCAGATGGTTCTAGGAACCTTCTCTAAGGCAAGTGCCTCCGGCTGCAGGTTCAGGATTGCCGTCTCTTCCTTATTAAAGGAACATATTGTACAAGTAAAAGGATATTATCCTAGATCTGGAAAATATTTTCCAAGTATGTTGTTAGTGTGTGTTTAGATACTTAAAAACTGTATGAACTACTTTGAAGCAGCATTGTGTATTTAGAGCACAAGTCTGACTCCGGATGCTACATATGGCAAGGTTTGTTTGATTTTCATTTTTTTATGTTTCTGAAGACCAATATCGTGTCTGATTGCCCCTCTTGCTTTACAGATCCACTGGCTGCGTGCTTCTTCTCAGAGATTGTAGACAGCCCATCTTTATTTAAAAAAAAAAAAAAAAAAAAAAAAAAGTGTTGTTTCTGCTCATATGCTGGACCTTGGGAGGGGAATGTACCTTCAGAAACGACAAGCGCCCTTCAGACTCTTATCTAAAGGAATCCCACAGGAAACCTTGGAGTTCTTACGAGAAGTTATGGTTATTTATCAGATTTACAAGGACACTAGTCTTTGGCTAACAAGCCCTCTTGGAGCCACCAACTGCTCTCTCCTTTTCTCCTTGCTTTCAACAGAAGAAGCAAACACTGACTTAAGTTTGCTTCATGATATCACTCTATAGTACAAATATGGTTTTAGCACAGTATTAGCCCTGAAATTAGCTTCTGATTATGTCAAGTTAACAGGGTCTCTAGCAACTGACAACAAACATTTGGACCCAGCCTTTACTGGGTGGGAAAGCAGTAAGAATATCTTCCTCACAGTAACCAATGATCTTCTATCCTTTTCCTGATTTTTACATTGGCACCTTTAATAGGCTCCTGTCTCTCAACATCTTAGCTACAAAGACCCATATATTTCTTATAAGGTTGGTTCTTGTGACAGAAGCTGAAGTAATGTCTCTTGAGTAGCAACCCAGAGGCTTATTATAAAACAATCTTTTAAATCATATTTCAATTGTGTCATTGTAATTCTATGCATGTAAAGTACTGCACAAATATCCAGTTCCTGGGAAAATTAAAAGGGATGGCTTGACAGATGCAGCCTAATATAAGGAGTAAGTGAGTTCAGAAATTACTCACAGAGTATCATAATACAGTTGGTGTATCTCTGGCTGTAGATATCAGTATCTCTCCTTTAGTGAAACTGGTAAGCATTCAAAAAGAAGGCAAATTAAAAAATATCAAAAATAGCATTATGTAGAGCCATGACAGTGTGTAGGACAGGTAAATTAGTGAGAATAATGATGATGGAGAATACTGTCAAGCAGGATTAGGAGGCAAAACTCTCATGTTCCAGTTCCAGTTGACTCCTTTGCCCTGTTCTTACAGTGCTTTTCTTGCTTCCCTCTCTATGCCTGCTTTTTTATTTTGTTTTGTTTTGTTGTTATTTTTAAAAAATTATTTAATGTTTAGTTTTGTGACCTAGGGTAATTCACACAACTGTAACAGAGCTGTCTGTAAAAACACTTTCCAAAAACTCAAAGCTTAATTAGTGCTAAATAATGCTTAATTAATCAATTTGGGAACATCAGATAAAATGTATAAACCAAACATATTTCTATCATTACATTAATTCAAAGATCTTTTGACGGTGTATTTTTGGGCCACATCCTGCTCTGTTTGCAACTCAGAGCAGGGTAAAAGCTTTTTCAGGCCATGGTCATTTTGTACGACTTCCAACTTGCTGAAATATGTTCTGTCCACAGATTAAGAGTTCCTGACAACTCGATCCTGCTTTAGCCTGAGTGCTTGAGCTTATGATGTGGTTATCTATTCAGATGTGCAGATCTGTGTGGTTAGGGTTCACTGGTTTAAGCAGTATATCTTCACACATACTTGTCCCCAGCTTTCTTAAGCAAATCATTTAAAGCATTTTAAAGAATGGAATTGTTATGGCCAGTGCACTCACAACTCATTCTTCTATGTTTTTACTTTGAGTGGTATCTTAAACTGACTATTCTGTAATAAACAATTCATGACAACAGAGGTTAAGTGAGTTAACAAGAGAGATAGATCTATTCCAAAACTCCAGCTCTGAATGTATCTGAACTTCAGCAAGTTCAAAGCAAACTGCAGGGCAATGAAACTCAGCCCCTTCTCAGGTCTGTTCTTTCCTGGTTTCTTGAGTTCTTTCATTTTCTGTCATACCAATTAGTCCTCACCTGGGACATTTGCATTCATTTCTCTGAAACACAAACTTTAACTGAAGCTGGGGCTGTGAGTAGCATTCTGCTAGAACAGAAAAGAGCTGGTGGTTCAGAAACAGCTGGAGATTCCTACTTTTCTTGCTGGTTGAAATGGTACTGGTCATCTCAGCTGGCACCATGAGATTTCCTTTCCTCTTCCACATTTCTGCAGACATCCTTCTGAGTGCACAGAGAGCTACAGTTTCTTCATTTGAACAGAAGTACTTTTCAGTACTTCAGCTATGAAATGCAGGAATCCAAACAAGTAATGTATTCTCTTTTATAAATTATTTTTCATCTTTAATGTACACTTAGTGTTATGACAATTTTAATGTTATTCTAGGGAAAAGGGAACAACATTTGTTTTATGAGGAAGCTACAAGGAGCTTAGTAACCTGTATGGTAACAGATTCTCTTGAAAAGAGCCTCTCTAGCCTAACATAAACAAACTCATCTTTCAGCAATAAGACACGAGACAACATTTTCAGGATATTAGAGAAGGTCTTGGGTAGATCTGGTAGAAATAAACTGAAATATGACTGGTTACGGCCTTTTGGCATGCCATATAACATCCAAGAAATACATGGCTCACTGTGAAACTTCTCAATTTTTAAAGGGAAAAGTCAATCTCAGTCATCACTTCTGCAGATGTGATGGCAGTGACATGATCCATTCATAGATGCCAAGAGAAGCCCTGCTGAGGCATTTTGAGTGAGATGCACGCTGCTTCTGCTCCTCCACTGCACCCATCCCATGCAGTAGCACCCTACAAGGTAAGAGCTGTTGCCAGCTGCAGAAAGGAAGTGCTCAAGCCTGGAGCTGAAGCAGGTGGAGGAAACCACAGGGGCCTACATTCAAAGCAACCTTGTTAAGTAGCATGTGTCTGCCAGCGGTGGCACACCCTGTGCACGATCTGACATGCCCAGTGTCAGGTCATGTATAGGAGCTGAGCTATGGGCATGCATTCTCAAGTGATGATTCCTTCTGACCTCCTCCCCTCTCACGTAATGCAATTACCCGGGAAGCCTCACTGTTGCAGACTTTTGACAGTTCAGAGGTCTGCAAAGGGTTGAGCCAGACTCGCTTTGTATTAAAGATGGTTAGGATAAGACAAGGCTGTCTCTAAGACCTGGAGGATTTTAGAGGCACGAAAGAATTTATCCATCCCTTGCTTTAACAGAATTTCTTTTGATAGATAAAATACGTTCTTGTGTGGACCAGCACAATTATGAAAGAATTAAGGGGCTGTTTGTTTTTCAATGAGTAGTTTATTGGATTTTGCTTGTCCTATTTTGAGGAACTATTTTTGGAGAAATGTATTTGCTTCGGCAAGTGCACTTGGGAGCATTCACCAATATCATCAGAGTCAGTGTATTCAGCAGAAGGCTAGAAAGGCAGAGCAATGCTCTGTGCCAGGCACCCTATGTGACAGGATGTTGTTAACTGTCACTGTATGTAGCAGACACTCAAGCAGAAACATTTCTGAGTAGAAAGTGCACTATCTGAGCATGAACAATGTATTGAGGTGGACCACTCAAACAGGACAGAGTGGTGGTGTAAAGCTTTCCCCTGCAGTAGTAGTTGCAACCTTTATTCTTTGTCTTCATAGTTTAGGCACGATGGCTTTGTCAGTCCTTTCCAGACTGAGAAGAATTAAAAATAAAGATCCTCATTCCTCTCACATCTTTAATGAAAATTCTCCCATGTGCAGAAGTATAACACAAAATTTATAGACCACTTAGAGGCAGCCTGAGGATTAATTAGAAGTCAGGTGCTGTATAAACCTTATCTTGGTCTTGCACACCAGAATGTGCTGAGCACAGTCCTAGTGAGAAAGTCAATAAAGGAATAAAAAAATGTATCAGTATAACCATTCTTATTCTGTGTATGTATCTGGTTCCAATATCTTCCCTTTTAGCCCAGCAGTGTTGATATCACAGCAGAGGTGTCTTGTCCTGCTGGCTGCAGGACTGGTCATACTGTGAGAAGAAACAGAATATAAGCAACTGTAAGAGCTCAATGGGAATAATTTATGGCCCCAAAACTTTCCCCAGGAAGAACAATAAACCTTTCTAATTTGAGGGAGGTTTTAGCATAAAGCACTTTATACCTCAGCTTTGTGAATGTGGCTGTTTCAGCTGAAGGCTTTGCATATCACAGGTGGCCTCTGCTGGTTTCAGTGGTTTTTCCACAAGTGCCTAAAAGATAATTTATGAGTTACATTGCCTCAAATACTGAGATATATTGCCTCAAAGTGGCCTCCCATATATAACACTTAATGTTAAAGAAACATATGACTTTTTGTGTCCTGCACTCCAGTTCATATGTGACACCCCACTCTCATTTTTCCCTCCTCTTATCAACACATGATTTGACTACTTTAAAGCAATTGTAAATGTGCTGAGAGCAGGAAAAGTTCTCCTGGTTTTACCCTCTTCAACTTCATAATGTCTGCTTTCTGTGGAGCTGATTTTAAAAGTTGGATCAGGTGTGCTAGAATCTCTTCTCCTACACAGTCTGTTTAAAACTAGACATTAACAGTATAAAGAGACTGACCAAAAAAGGCATAGAACTGGATATGCAACTTTGAAGTCAGTTCAGAAGAATATAAAGAGTCACTCTTTCCATTCTTATTTGGACACCCTCATTACTGAATGGTACGGTGTATTCTTTGGAAAAGAAATGGAATGCATATGGGGGAACAGATTGGACAGTGTTATAGTCTGAAGTTATTTGCTCTTCACTCTGCGACGTACAACTGAAAACATAATTCACTGCAGTGACTAACTGAAAGGTGCATATTGGTTCTGTGTGCGTTGGCAAACTGACAAGCTGTTAGTCTGAGCTCTTCCTTACCCCTGCACCCTGGCCCTGATGTGTGGTGCTCAACTGTTGTGAAAAGCCTGTGTAGAACTGCAAAAGTCACACATGGAAGAGACAGAAAGGTTATTCAATTGGTCTCTTTAGCAGTGCCAGATTGTACCTTTTACATAATTTAAAGCATTTTCATTTTTGTTCTCTCTCTGCCATTGTTTGAAGGTATTAAATTCTGCTATCCATATAGGACTGAATTCAGATTTTACATTCAAACCGCAGTGTAGCAATCCTAAATTTCTCATACAGAAAACTGTCAGGCCCAGAGACATTCTCCACAAAGTGTCTACCAAAAAGTGAGAAAGGCTTCAGATTTAAACTGGTTCTTAAAACTTAGGATCTCTGTTTAGAAACAAACCTGAGCTTGCATCACAATTAAACGAAGAAAAGACAATTTATTTTAGTTACTCCAGATATGAAAGTCAACTTTTTTTCTAGGTAATGATCAAAAGCTGTAGCTGCAGTATCTGTTCAA
This sequence comes from Psilopogon haemacephalus, assembly GCA_013396835.1. Taxonomy (NCBI): domain Eukaryota; kingdom Metazoa; phylum Chordata; class Aves; order Piciformes; family Megalaimidae; genus Psilopogon; species Psilopogon haemacephalus. The sequence continues at coordinate 72,049 of VWZI01003567.1, read as the reverse complement.
AATGTGCAGCCTTATTGTCTAAGAATCACAATGGTGAGCAGCCTGCACAACCCTTCTGTGGGCTCCAGTGCTCAGCTTAGTGCAGTAGCAACTTCCTAACTCCCTCTTACCAATGAAGGACCAAATCAGCTTTTTCTACTTTTCTGTTCCAGTGACTTGAGGTATCAAAATCCTCTTTATGCTTTATCTCACACAAGTGCCAGGTTTCCACACTCTATCAGGGATACAATGGATATTCCAGCTGAAATCTTTCCACGTTGTGCTCCAAGCAGGTTTAGATGCCAGCATTGCAGCATGCCCCACAAGTAGTCCAACCATAAAGAAGGGCAAAGGAATTTAATCTTGTAGAAGGCATCCAAACTCTCCAAACATCCAAACAGAGAGCTGCACAATAGCTCACTTCCCGCTACTGAGAATAATTATTTGTTAGTTAATGTATAATTGTGTAACTAGGGCCTTTCCCAGCATTAGAAGGAAATATGAGAAGCAGGTCTTTGGCTGATACATGCAGGTTTACTGATCTTGTCCCAAGTGCATGGAAAAGACTAGTGTTGAGACAAGCCCGGAATTAAATGAGGCCTTGTTTATTAAGCAAGGCTGCTGTACTTGCACTAGATGGCACATCAGAAGAAAGACATTTCTGACAGCTTTTTATTCAGCTGGCTTAGACGTTGCTTATTTATGATGTTTTAATAGCACTGGGAGAATTACCAAATCCGTTAGTAAAAATCAAAGTCGTATTATCATCTGTTTATAATAGACACACACTGAAATAACATACAACACCATTAACATCAGCAGGCAGGTTCTGGACACTTACATTTAGTGAAAGCAGCTCAGTTTCTTCAAACCAGATAAGGAAAATTAATTTTTTTTATAGGGAAGAGGGAGATATCATGTGGTCTGTGACAGAGGAAGCACAGTAACTTCAGCAAGGCCAGTCCATGTGCTTGTGACACAGTGGCAGTAATGCAAGAGAGTAAGCTCCAGACTACTTTAAGACTTATCTTGGAAGTGGGAGGCAGAGGGGTGGTAATAGTGGTGGTGTAGTTTCTGCAGGATACATTCCTGCACTCAAATACAGGCTGCAGGAATCAGATATCCCTCATGAAAATTAAGAGCTTCAGGCTTCTTCATGTATTGCCAGGACAATCTTGGGCAAAATGTTGCTGCTCCTCCCCTGTGAAAATTTCATCACAAAAGATGATGATGTAAATTGTAGGATCACAGACACACCTTTTATTAATTCTGATTGTCACTGAATTACAAAAGATGAGGGGTGAGAGTAGAGAGTGAAGCAAGGGTAGAAGATGAGGCAGACCTAAAATCCAGGCTCTCCCAGTTTGGGGAATCTGTATTAACTATCCTCAATCAGTGAAAATTCTTAAGCAAAGGCTGCTGACCTGAGAGTTTGCAGATTGGTCTCATTCTTTCCATATTCTTCTCTGTTCCAATGAAATATTAATCACAGGCAAGGAAAACACTGCATTTTCTGTCTTAGCTGAAGCAGTGTCATCTGCAGAGTTCACCCATCTCCTTAATGACTCAATCTTTTAAAATTAATTAACTATCTCATGTAGAGTTTTGTTTGCTCTTCCTTCCTTTTCCTTCTTTCTTTACAAAAAGAAGTAACTAGTATTCCAGTGAAATAAGCTGTGAAAACAGCCTGCTAACCATTAGTTTCTATAACCCATGCTGGCAATGCAGTATTCACTAGGGAACTCTGGCTAGCTCATATGGTCCTATCTGAGTGGAAAAAAAAAAAATAAAAAAAACCAAAACCAAACCACCAACCAGCTGGGGATGTTCACATTGGTTTCGATGCCCTCAGGCAGCACCAGATCACTTCACCTTGATGGGCTCAGAGCTACCTTCCACCTCCCTCTTCTCTGTCTCTCCCCACAAACTGCTCCAGAGCTCTTTGCAGATGTACCAGATCTCCAGATATCATTAGGGGTGCTCTCTGATTTGCCTCAACTTTAGTTCTTGACAGGCCTCTCCAATATCTCATTGCTGGCATCATTGTGAATCTGACCTGAGTTACCAGGACTCCCCCATGAGCTCCTGAAGAAGAGCACCAATATGGGCAACTAGAATCTGCTCACATTCACTCACTGCTCTTTTAGTCTCCCAGGACTTTGTTCCAGTTCAGAGACGAACAGGCCATTGCACAGAATGAATAACAGAGCACTGCTGAGACGCTAAACAGTACAAGGAAAACCTCTAGCATCTGACTTGCACCTCACCTCAGTCACGGGTTACTGCAACAGACTGGGACTCTCCACACACATCTCTGAAAAGCCATTGAGAGCCAAGGGCATGGTTTTTCACTGTGGGACCAGGACCAGAATAAGTTATAACTTGCAGAAAGCTTTTTTATTTACAGAAGTGACAGTTTAGCTGCAACTGAAACACTAGACCAGGTGTTTTTTTTCCTGATGTTCTGACTCATTTTTGTGCCAAGTTGCCTCCCTAGAGTCATATTTGCTAGTGACCTGGATTTGCTTGCTATTTCTACACCAGGTTTTGGCATGTGGAAGGCATCATTGGAAGGCAACAGGTACTGAAATCCAAGTTGCCTCCAAATCCTCTTAATATCTATTCTTGTAATGGTCTAGGAGGGTAGAAACTGTAAGTTAAAAGCAGCAGCAGCTCGCAAGCACTTCATTTGTAGGATAGCTGTGGATGTTTGTGTCTCAGCTTTTTTTGCTGTGTTCTTTCCCAATACCACACATGACAGTAGAGGGACCACAAAGGGACCATGTGACAGGCAAAGGGCTGTGGAGGTAGACTATGCCAGGCATTCTGGGTTTTTTTTACAAAACTTCCTTAAGCATAGAAGGAAGAGGCACATGCATAGAGACAGTGTGGGCCATGACTCTTCTTTCATTTTAGGACACCAAGCACAAAAAACAACTGCCATCCATAGCAAGATATTCTTTAAAACTCATACTCTTTTAAGTGCATGTAGCCATCTCTCTTGCTTGCTTACTTGATCTTTTTTACCCCATGATAAGACCCAAGGTAAACTTGCAAGAAGATGCTTCAGTGTTTAGAAGAGAATAGATAATAAGAATATGATCCTTTTCAATAGAATCATAGAATGGTTTAGGTTGGAAGGAACCTCAAAGATCATCCAGTTCCAACCCTCCACCATAGGTAGGGACACCTCCCACTAGAACAGGTCACTCAAGGCCTCATCCAACCTGGTCTTGAACACCTCCAGGGAGGGAGTATCCACAACCTCCCTGGGCATCCTGTGCCAGTGTTTCACTACTCTCACTTGTAAAGAACATCTTCCTAATATGTAGTTTATTTCTCCCTCTTCCAATTTAAACCCATTACCCTTTGTCCTGTCATTACAGGACCTTGTAAATAGTCCCTCTTCAGCCTTCCTGTGGGCCCCCTTCAGATACTGGTAGGCTACTACAAGGTTTCCTCAAAGCCTTCTCTTCTCCAGGCTGAAGAGCCTGTTCTCATAGGAGAGTTTTAGGGAGCATAGCTATCCTCTTTTTTTATCCATAAATCTCTATTCACTCAGGAGATATAAAAAAAAAAAAAAAGGCATTGATGTTGTCTCTGCCTTTTTACTGCCGAAGTTGATGTTGTGATTTTGTTTCTATAAAGGGAAGAGGTAGGTGGGAGCAGCTCCCCAGGCATGTTGACTAACAAAACGTGAGCACTACATGCTGAGCACGGAAAGGAGCCCAATGTGGATGTGGAAACTGCTCAGTCACACACAAGACCCTCTGTTGCACAACCTGGCACACAGACATGCAGCTGCCCAACCAACTGCAAGATGGAGGAGGCTGACAGCTCTTTGAATTCTGCCCCATAATCCGCTTCTGTCACATTCAGGCAGATAATGTAACACTGGAGAAGACTTTTGCACTGCATGACACAAGATCGCCAGAAGTTAATGTAAACTGGTTTGGGAAACAAGTCTCAGAGCACTGTGCAGCCATTCATCCATATTACTATACACAAATAGAACTTAACTCCTTCTTAATGACACAAAAATAAGACTCAACAGTGATATTTTACATTAAATAACAGGTTGTTGCATTATTCAGTGACTGTTACCATGGTACTCAGCTAGCCTTGAGCATACTATCTATAAGAGTAATGCTGGCAAAACACAGTTTGAGACTGACATTATCTTAGTTGAGTTTTTGTATGCTGAACTGTCTAGATCATTGACATGAATTTCAGTGTGAAGGACTATCACAAGCATTTCATATTTACCAGTGTTTGTCTGCAAGACTGAGGCCATGATAGAGCAGCAAAAGAAGGCCAGAGTCTTCCTTTGTATAATATTTTGGAGGAAACCAGGTTTCATCATCCAGTTCTAAAGATCCAGTGACAGCTGTGGATGGCTGAGATGCAAGGCAGTCAAGGATGTACCAACAGGAAAAAATGCTGAAATATCAGGACTTCCTGATGAAGACATTTCTCTTGAACACTGCAGATATCTTAGTGAAAACCAGATGATCCAAATGCATATTTTCCCTTGAACACATTCCACACAGGTATTGTACTCATCACCAGTTATTCATTAAGCAGCATGACTAACATCTGTCATGTGGTGTTTGTTCACTCATTATCTGTCCATGGGTGAAGAAGTCTGTTGCAGTGGTATGCAGGTTGTTTTGGTAAAGGTTTTTGAAATATTATTATTTAGTATCTGTTGCCATACATTTTGTGGCACAAAACATGCTCTGTGTAAATGCTTAGCTCAAGAGGTATGAACAATCCCATGGGGAATTTTGGAACTTTCTCCAAATGTCTTATATAGAATTCTGCATCATCTGCAGACCAGCCTTACCCTTTCTCTGTGCACCAGACTGTACCAAAGAAGCCGAAACACTTGTCATGATAGCACGCTCCTCAGCTTACTTAAAACCATACATGGCTAGGTGTATAACACTTGAAGCACTGATGGAGGTCCCTAATTTAAATGGATAAAGAAAAATGAAACATGCGGAGCTGACAGGCATTAGCAAGAACAGAGCCATCAACCAGACAAAAATAAATTTCCTAGTGAAAAACGGCAGAGGCTTGAAGAAAGCCTTGTAGTTCATACTCAGTACAACATGCAGTCATTGCTACTACATGGCAGGTTTCTTTTGCCCAAATAAAGCTTTTTATTTGCTCCATCTAAATTATTTTCTGACATTTATTCATTCATTTCAGGCTGTTCTAGGAAACATCTGCATGGCAAATGTGTCTTGGACACACATCTTGGATGAAAGAGACTTCCTTTTGGACTGGTCAGCCTGAAATAATGACCTATGCAAACAGTACAAATGATTGATACTTGTGGTACTGCTCACCACAGAGCTATATGCTGTTCCTCCCTTGATTTTTTTAACAAAATCCAAAAACTTCTGAAGAGTAACCCCAGCCTTTTCATTAACTTAGCCTAGCATGAAAAGCTATGGGGCCCATGTGGCAGGTGTTGTGAGTTAACAATAAAGGTACTGTTTAATCAAAGGGAAACAGAGAGTAGAAAAGGGCCATGAATAAAAGAATATAGAATCTTTTATGAGGTCAGGAGAGGCATTTTAGATCAGAAGGTGTAAAGAGAGGCCACCTACAGAAAACATTCCTTCTTGCCACACTCAGACAGCAGGGTGAAATTATGTCTTGTAAATTGTCCTGCCAAAGACAAAGGAATCAGTGAAATATCTAAATGCAAGTTTGTTGGTACTATGAGGACCACCTTTACTTGTAGGCTATAGTTCCTGAGGGAATAAACTCCATCTAGACGGTATTCCTTACCAGTCACACCTCTTTGAAGCTCAGAGAAACACAAGGAGACAATCAAACAAGTGCAATAGCATTTCAACACAGGGGAAATGGTGTGTGATTTTCAGGCTTGTTTGTTTTTAAACTCTGACTGACTTAGTTACGGAGAGCACTAATTGTGCAATCAGCGACTGGGAGTTTAGAGTGGCAAGCAGAAGCTGGATCAAAATTGCAAACAAACTTTCTAAAAAAATGCCTGAAAGTGCATTTGCTCTCATCTGTGTTTTGTAATCGCAGAAGGTTTGGGGTCATTCCTGCTGCTCCTTGGGCATTTAGGATATTGTTTCAGTGGTATAAATGGGCTTTTAGAGACTTCAAGACAGATGGAGAAGAGTACTGTTTCAAAACTTAATCAAATACCTTCAAGTTACAAAGCACAGATGTTCAGGGTCAGGAACACACAAGTGTAATATTGTTATAATGTGTCAAGCTACTGATGTTGCTGTTGGAATAACCTAACCACTTGCAGGTGTCCCAGAAGAAGCTGTGAGAGCACCAAAAAGAAAATTTTATCATAGTTCACCTATGAGAAGAGTTCTCCCAAACTATGTTGAGTCACTTGCCATAAGCATTTACATACCCTGCAGTTTTTAAATTTGTTAGTAGGTGAGGCAGTGATGGGTGCTTACATTATGTGGCCAATGGCTTTTCAAGTTTTGCAGAGATCATGGGGTCAAGTGATAACACCTGGGAGTAATTTTCAAGTAGTAATTATGCTTCATGAAATTATTATTTTCCTTTTAATTAAAAGTTCTGCTTTACAACTCCATGAAATATCCCCTATTTTTTCCTTAAATTAACAATTATAGTTTCTCTGCTATATTCGTGATTTTTAAAATATTTATTATGATGCTTCTACTTGATCTCTAGCACGTATAAATGCTTTTTTAAACAAATATTTCATTAACAAGTTTTATCAATCCTTTCCTCTTCTTAATGTTTCTTTTGCATAACTGGGTAATCCCATGCAAAGACAGTGATGCTGATCACATAACACGCTTGTGGATTTTGTGGTTTCTATAGTCCTGCTCTTAGGCTGCCAGGAACCTCTTGCAGATGTATTTTCTCTGAGCACTACATACAGGTTATTAGGAAGGACTGGTTAGGGGCCATGCCATTTTCTGTGGGCAATCTCATAAGGGCATCCATTGGGCATGATTCAAAGCTTCACAGATAGGTGTCTCTGGATACCTCCTAACCAAGGCATGTTCCCTTGCCTTACACATGTTCTCCTTTATGTTTTGTCACACTATTTCATATATTTTCTACTTGTTTCTGTCCTCTTTCCTATTTTTCCCCCTTCCATTTCAACTATATCCATATGAAGGAGCTGGGGTTGTTTAGCCTGGAGAAGATGAGGCTCAGGGGAGACCTTAATGCTCTCTATAACTACCTGAACTGAGGTTGTAGCTGGGCGGGGATTGGTCTCTTCTCCCAGGCAACCAGTGACAGAACAAGAGTACACAGCAGCAAACTGCGCAGGGCAGCTTTAGGTTGGATGTTAGGAAGAAGTTCTTCACAGAAAGTGTGGTTGGCATTGGAATGGGCTGCCCGGGGGAGGTGGTGGAGTCACTGTCCCTGAAGATATTTAAAAGGAGACTGTATGAGGCACTTAGTACCATGGTTTAATTAGTTAGAAGTGGTTAGGTTGGATTCGATGATCTCAAAGGTCTTTTCCAACCTGATTGAGAAATTTCAGCTGACATATCTCAGCCTTTTGATGTATGGACTCCAGCTGACACACTTATACATCCCAAAATCCCTAGTGCTGATGCAGTTGATAGGTCCACGTTTTTGATAGATTGTCTCTTCGGGTAGGGGCAGAAAGTTACCCTCATAAAACCAGCATTTATAAGACAAACTATGCCCATGACTGCTTTGCCAGAGCGCACAACACATAGCTAGCTCCTCTCACAGCCTCACTTTTCCCCTGACCCATTTAACCCAAATCCAGCCCCTTTCATTCAAAACCAGTTGAGTTGTCTCGCTTCTGCCTTTAAGTGTGAATGGGGAGGAGAGTGCAGTCTTTTGAGGCTGTAAGCGTGCTGCTCCTTCACGAACTGGGAGAGCATCATGTGAACTTCAACTCGCACAGGATTTTTAGTATCTCATAGAAAATCGCTAACTGATGTTTTTCTCACTTACTCCCAAACTCACAGACGCACATAGTTACATTTATTGAATATACAAAATGCATGAAGAAAAGCAGATAGGACTCCTGGTGTCAAGGATTTGTACTGCAAACGTATGGAGAACACCTCAGAGAAAGACCCACATCTTCTCTCCACAGAGGTCCTGCTCGCTTTCCTCCCCACACTTCACTGGATCCAGGAAAGGCACGGCTTGTTTCACTGCTTCTCAGCGTCGAAACCGAGAAACTTCTGCTAGACCTAGCTGCAGAAGAGAAAAAGCTAGGGAAAAAAAAAAAAAATGAGGGATTTTACCCCTTTCTTCCCACGACTCAAGGAAAACTATGGGATGGAGGAAACCCCAAACAAACAACCCCCCAAAAACCAACCAACCAACCAACCAACCAAAAACCCGAAGCAAAACCATGGCTGCGAGCTCAGGGGCCAGCTCTGCTCGGGGGGAAGCGCCTCGGGCAGCGCTCACCTCAGCGGCCCCCACACCCACTCCCAACGGCCGCGCAGGCAGGGCGGGAGGGGAGGGGAAAGGAGGTCGCGGCTTCACTCCCGTCCCCCGCAGCGGCCCCTTACGGGCGGGCGATAGCCAGAACCAACCACCACTTTCCTGTCCTGCGGAGACCGTCCGCCCCTAACCGGGGCCGGCCCAGCCCGCAGCAGGTTCGACAGCACGCCGAGGCAACCCGCCAGCCTTTCCTCCGGCAGTAGCCCCGCATGCGCGGGCGGGCGAGGGGAGGAAGCGGGAGGGCACCAAATTCAAAGCGCTGCCGAGGAGGGAGGGGAGAATACTGGGAGAAGGAGGCAGTCGGGGGGTGTGGAGTGGAGAGAAGTGGAGCAGAGGAGGGAAGAAAGAAAGAAAGAGGGAGGAGGAGAGAGTGGGAGGGGAGAGTGCGTGGAAGACTAACCCAGCAGAGGCGGTACGGCGGACGAAGGCAGAGGTGTCAGGGGAAAGACAGGGCGGCTCCAGGCACACACAGCTGCAGCGTGGGGCACCCTTCCCGGCCCGCCTGGCGCGCTCCGCCTGCCCTCTCGCCGGCACTATGGTGGACAGAGGACCCTTGCTGACCTCGGCCATCATCTTCTACCTGTCCATCGGGGCGGCGATCTTCGAGGTGCTGGAAGAGCCGCACTGGCGCTCGGCTACCGACAACTACAAGCGGCAGAAGACGGAGCTACTCAAGCAGTTTCCTTGCCTGGGCCAGGAGGGTCTCGACAAGATCCTGGAGGTACAACAGGCTCCGCCGAGGCCAAGGGGTGCCGGGCGGTGGTGGCGGCGGGCGGTGACAGCAGGTGCTGCCGGGCGCCCCGGAGCGGAAAATACCGCGCCTTTGGGCGAGCAGGCTAGATCACTGCTGCTGGGCTGGAGAGCGGGCAGCTGCCCGGTAAAGTCCGACCCCGTGGCTGCATCCTCACAAAGCCCGGTGCCTATTAACTGTCCCTCGAGAAGCAGCGGGGGGAAAGCTACTTAATGACAGAGTGATTAAATGGGTCCGCATTTCCTTCTCTTTCCCTCCGAAATTATAAAAGGGCTTGGGGTTAATTTCGGTTTTAGCTGTCTGGTCTTGGGGGCTCGAGGAATTCGCGCTCGGAGGGTGCGTCCGCAAGCCCGTCTGCTGCTAAACCCAGTAGCTGTGAATGCGCTCTTGTTTTAGCAGCCGGGGTGGTTTCTTCTGCCTCACTGGATGTTGTGTTGTGAGGAAGAAGGGAAGGTGAGGCCAGGCGTCTTGCCTCTCATCTCTTTGGTCTGATTCCCTCAGTTTGTTAGGTTTGGGTGGGGTTTTAGTTCGTTTGGTTGGTTGGTTGTTTTTGGGTTTTTGGGGGGGTTTTTTGGGGTTTTTTTACTGAATACTGTCGTTGTGAGGAAAAACGTGTCTGAGGGTCCGAGTGCAGTGCAGGTCCCGGAGGTCAACTGGGGTAACTGGGGGAAAGGCTGAATGCCTCGCACAGAGTGATGCTTGTAGCCCTTGCGCTATTATTTTTCATTTCAGGAGAATGACTTCTGTCCAAGCCATAAGGAGTTGATAATCGTCCTATCTTGCTTAGTTGGCAGAATTACTCTTCAAAACTAATTACTAATAAATAGCATGTGTTAAATCATAGAGCAGTATAAAATTAGTTAGTACCTTTTTATAGATGTGGTATCCATTGAAACATGGTGGCAAGTGATGGTGAACCATGAAAAAAAATAGCCCACCAAGATGTGTCTGGACATTATTTCAGAATACTTATATTAACTAGATCTTCTGGTCATTACGCTTTGGATTTATGTTTTTAATAATTATTTTTATATTTACTAAAAGTCGTCTAAAATACGGAAGGCTGCGAAAATGGTTCATTAGTTCTGTTGGTGTAACTGATACTGTGTGAGCACATAAGAGGATATGATTCTTAATCCAAGAAGTTTGTGCTTTAAATTCCGTTTCAGTTGGTGGCTGCTTTCTGTCTGCTTCAGATAGCAGGGCTTTCTGGTGGCAGTATCCTTATTGTTACTGTTTCAGTACCCTATTAAATGTGTTTTTGTGGTATACAGTGGATGGATGGGCAAATGGAGGCTTGAAACTATAAACGGACGTTGGAAAGTAAAGAGGTACCATGGATTTTTGGAGTATGCTTTTGCTGTTCTCAAATCTTACTGAAATTTTATGCTAGGTTAAATCCCAGTGCTGTTTTAGCATCCTCAAGAGAAAAAAAAAACAACATATTTTGATTGGAAGGTATGTTAAGCTTGGCATGCTTAACTTCATGCAGACCTAGCGGAGGATGTAGATTCTGGCTCAATTTGGGATGAAACTCATGTTGGTGTCAGGGCGTAGTCAGCTGTGCTTTTTTTTCCATGACTCCCATCACAATCCTGAAGTATCAGAAATACAAAATGACAAGTATAAAATTATTGGACAGATAATTAAAGTAGGTTGTTTGGCAGCATACTATGGGATGGAGATGAGTGCAGGGCAGTGAAGAGTAAAAAATAGTAGCGTGATATGAACTATGGCCAGATCAAAATACTTGTTTTGAGTGTCCACGTCACAACTTGGAGATCTTTCCTCCTCAGTGCATATTAGCACCCGATGATATTTTGTTTATATGATTTCACTTTTGCCTCTCTACTGCTTTCAATTATACTTTAGTTTCTGTGTTGTCTTGCTGGTCCGATGATTCCTTATAGGTATTCTGCCGTCTTAAGTTCAGGTTAGCTAAAATGGAAGTCTCTCTTTGCTCTAATTTTACTCTTGATGGTAACTGGAAACTTCATTGCTTTCTTTCGGGCTTGTTGTTTTGTTCTTGTTCTTCAACTTCTATATGAGAAGTGATAGAAAGGAGTCGTATTTCTTACAGAAGAGGATGGCAGGGTGAAGTCCAGTGTCTAGCTGGGTTGGAGAGGAATCAGGAATTTGTCTCTGAGTAAGCTGTAAAGTATATCAGAAGTACTCATTGTGTTGTCTTTTCTAACCCACTATCTGTGCTGCCTCTGTTGGGTTCTACTAAATCTTTGAAATGTTAGTAGCGTCTGTTTTATTCTCTTAACATCCAGAATGTTGTTTATTTGAAAATGTGCATTTCCTGCTCCACCCCAAATCCTTACCTCTGTTTTGTTCCTGAGCCTTTTCCCCCAGACTCTCCTATGGACTCCCTGAACTTGTACTTGGGATTATGGATGACTTGACTAATTCCTCTGTTCTTGTATCTTTTTTTAAAACGGCCTTCAGCTTTCATATTAGAGAGTTTTCTCTCACTCTGCGTTCAGTCACCACTGACTCTCATGTGACTCTACAGAGCTATGCTGAGCTTTATTATTACTTTGCTAATATTCTTTTTAATATTCCCGTTTTAAACACAGTGGATAAAGTTCTTCGAGCACTATAATCTACTATATGTTACACGGTTGTTAGTAAATGCAAGGATGCTATGAAATGTTCAAGTTGAGGTAACAATACTGATTTAGTTTCTAGAACCACTCTGAAAGATGACAAGGACATAGTCAGAGATTAGTCTCTGTTGCTCTTGTTTCCCACTCAGGTTAACTCTTGTGTTCGTATGAGCCTAGCATATACATAATGGAAACTGTGTGGAATGGCTACAGAGGTAGATCTGTAGTGTGATCTTAACCCCTTAAAACACAAATAGGTTATCAACATAGGTTTTCAATTCACACACAGACTAGTATCTCTGTACCAACAGTTTAAGTGATTGAGTGGACTGTTAAATACCGTCTGAAATTAAAAAAAAAAATTACAATATTTTACAGTAGAAATATATTGCAATAAATACTGTTCTATATGCATTTAACATACTCATAAAACTCAAAAGCTGACTTATAAAATATGCTAAAAATAAAGTCTTCTCCCCAGTCCTGAGAAATGCCTAAAAATAAACTTCTTTTAAAAGTCTCTTATGTGAAGAATCCATTTCCTTTTGATTATGTTAGGTACCATATAATTTATCATAATTATGTGCTGAAGAATGCACTTTAAACTCTTCTTGGAGCAATGCTACATAGACCATGACTTAAAAAGTGACTCTGGACCTTGTATGGGATGGTTGCTGCTTGCCTGTGGTTTCCCGAGTAAAGCTGATTGCTCAGGTGAAAACCTCACTATGTATAGTAACCGTAGAATAGAAACGTCTCAATGCTGTGGAATATCTGCAGAAAGAAACATTTTTAATAGTGATATAACTCTGCCATATTAGAATATGTAACACCTCTGTCTGTTGATTTAAAAGACTATAGCTTGTTCTTGCCACTTACTCCTGTGGCCAGAAGTCCTGAGGCTCTGTAGGAAGGAAGAGAAGGCAGAGATCCACAGTGATACTACCTTTGCCTACCCTGCTGTAGGAATGAGTTTAGGTGACTGAAACCAATGTAAGCCAGTTCAGTAGTTTCCCTCATCTTCAGTTCCTTACTTTTACTCTTTATTGCTCCATCCTGATTGTGAAACATCAGCTTAATGATAAAGGAGCTATTCATGCAAGGAGGAGCCCTCTTGACCCTCATGTCACTATTCACAGGAACTGAAGTCTTGACAGCACTCAGCCACATATTATTTACTGGGAAGTCTCCTCTACTGGCCCACCAAAGCCATAAAAAATTTAAATGTTTCCCATTAATAAACATCAGAGTTGGTGAAAAGAAAGGTCTTACCTGAAGATGGGTGGACATGGTTACTTTAAAAACAGAGCAATAAAATTTAGAAAGAAACTGCTGGCTCTATTTAGGAGGAGCAGACAACCATGCTGAGTATGAGAACAAATAATTGAGATCTTTATTTGAAAAGCATGCAAGACTCTAAACAGGCCCAAGAGATAACTTTAGAAACCTAAATGTTTAGACTTAAAGCCCAGTGCTGTGAGCAAATATTTGGAAGACTTTTAAGGGGAGCTTCTGATGGATATACATGCCACACAGAAGGTTGATGCTGATGGAAATAACAGTCAAGTGGCTTAGTAGTAGATTCTCCCCTCTATTTTTTTTTATAGCTAGAATATGGTATCTACTCACATGCTGACAGGTGCACTTACAGGATTTGTTTCGTGTTTGAGGATGCTGAAGTTTGTTTCTATATTTGTTTATTTTTGGAGTTTGTCAGTTTTATGAAACTTCAAAAATACTCTCTGATTCTGAGCACAATTTGCCACAACACTTTATTTCCAAGCCTCTACCTCACAGTTTAAATCTATGTGGAATACTCTTTGAGTCTACAAAAACTAAGCTAAGTTTTAAATGCTTTTCATTAGCTCAACATTAATAAAGAAATTACGGATTTTGATTACATTTTGTAGAGTGATTTTTCCCAACATAAAGTTAGTAGCATACTTTTAAATCATTCTTCTATTGATATATGAAATCGAATTTCTTAGTTGGAATGTCAGATGAGCTGTTGCTTTCAAGACTAAGACTTCTGCATGGGCTGAATCAAATTCAAGCTGAGCAGCTATCAGACAGGGACAAGAGACCAGCAACAGAAAATCTTTAACTGCAAAGTAGTTGACAACTGCAGCTAATACCTCTCAGCTAAAAACTTGACAGTGCAAATTATGAGTTATGCGTGAGAAGTAAATATTGCTCGATTTTTCAGATGTATTTAATTATGCACCCGCTAAGTTCAGCAGGGATGAACCAAAATGAAAACATAGGACTGCTGTCAGCTCTTCTCTATTCACCTTGGCATCTCAGACCGTAAGTTAAGGACACTGGCACTTCATTAGGAGAAGAAAAGAGGACAAGGCAGCAGCTTTTCTCTGTACGTTTCTACATGCAAAGTTGCATGTAAACAGGCATGCTTTTCCGTCGTGGTGTTGTTTTGGTTTTTGTGTTGGTTTTTTTTTTGTTTTTTTTTAAAATATTCTTCCCCTCGCCTGCCCCTGTTTAACCATTACATTGTTTAAACTTTCTTGGAACATAGTTAAACAGAGCTAAAAGTGCATACACTGCAACTCTGTGCCGATGGAGCAATAGCAATCGATCAGAAGTTGTAATTTTTCTGCCATGTTTTTTTCCTTTTTTTCTGCTGTGGACTTAATCCTTCAGTGCTTGTAATTTGTCTTTGTGTTACTTTAGGACAGAATATTTGTATTACCTGACATGCTGCTTTCTGCTGCTAGGTGTGCTTTCTGACAAGCTGTGCTGTAGAGACTAGGACCTTGGCGGAAATTTACTGAGTATCAACAACTCCTCCTAAAAGATCTTGGAACCCCTGCTTTGGTTCATACTGTATAGATGATTATTGCAAGATACCTTCTGTAACCAGCGAACATACAGTGTAAAGATGACTTTGTATAGCTTTCCTTTTTTAAAACAAATTGTGGGGTTTTGCTCTTGATACTAATTAAACAAAATTTATTGTTTTGCTTTTCTCTGGCTACTACTAACCTTAACAGCGTTCGTACTTCATGCTCTTACCGCAAGCAGATGCCAACAGGGTAAGGTACAAGCAGAAACAAGCTGCATTATAATTGGCGTTGATTGGCAGTCTCAGGGGAGCAAGTGAGAACAGTGTTGCACTTTGGTACTGTGGACCATACTGATCCTAGTGCTGGTGTTTGCAGAGATCTTAATTTGGTGCTGACTATGATCTTATGGATTGAATGCTTATGAGCAAGTACTTACAATTTCTTCATGGAGTATATATTTAAGTTTTGGTTAGGCCAAAATGAGTTCAGAATCTGCGTTCACACCTGAAGGTCTCTACAGTGCTACAGATACCTTCAGGAAGGTCACACTTAGATGCAGATTGAATCCCTAAAATATGGCATGTAATACACACTGCATTTTTACTAGCTCTGTTTATTGAAGGGATAGCTTAGGCCTGAAGGCTTAGCTTTGTCCTTCTGTATTTTCTGTGTTCGTTCAGGTTTCTCAGCTGATCCTATGTATTTTCTCTAAAATGCCAAGTTCTTTAGCAGAGAGTGGCAGACTGGCAGGTTCTTTTGTGTCCATCCATCTTATGCTTTGTGTTAGTTGTGTACTCATCAGCACTTTCATTGCAGTGAGGAAAAAAAACTTCTTAGACGTTCCTTGCTGTAGAAGCTTGTATTTAACAGTCAAATCAGTAAAGGAGTGTAATTTTAATTTTTTTTTTTTTTGGCATTGCATTGTGTGAACTCTAGTGGATCAAAGGTACTGTTAGGTGCAAAGTAGCTTCTGAAATCTTTTAAACTCAATCCTCATGCACTGCTTTGTTGAGAAACATGAGTGATGAAAAAGGACTATGAAACCAATAATAGCTTGCGTATCATAGTCTCTGTTGAATCTGAAATCAAGTTGCTTTTCTAACAGTGTGCATCCGTACTGTTTCCTGTGGTGGGCCTTGGGTTTCTGACCTCTGTTGGTGAGATCAGTAGGACTATATTTCTGTCTTGAAGAAAAGGTAGGTGTGAATTGTGATTGAGATAACTAGCAAATACTAAGCTGACTTTGTTCTATGCTGGCATCTTACAGGTATTGTGTAAGCAGACTCTAGCTGCTGAGAAGCAAAATGCAGACCTGTGTGTCTCTTTGAGGTTGCAACAGGTGCAAAAAAAACCACATTCCAGTTGGACTATTGCAGGTACCTGAACTCTGATCCTTCTTAGAAACAAAGATGGCAGCTGTTTAATATTAATTTGGACTCCAAAGTCAACCATAAGATAATGGCAACTAATGAGTGATAGCTAATGGAACTTGAGACGGTCCAGAGGTGGAAAACATAGTCAGATATTACACAGTATTTTTGATGGCTTGGCTAAAAGGCAAAATTAATTGGTGATGACTTCTGTATGATCTCCAAGTGCTTATATTGCTGCTTCTCTCTCTTACTGCCAACCCACTTCAAGGGAGTTAAAAAAACTTTTCCTCAAAACTTTCTCAATAATTATGTGTGATCCTATGCTAGAGAAGCAGCACCTGTAGTAAGTATGTTCTGGCCTATGAGAGAAGTGAGGTTGATCTTCCTTCAGGCACCAAAGAAAGAGAGGAGCTGTTTGGAGGCAAGTAGCTGTATAAAAAGACATCTAATCAAGCTCACTGATGGTACCAACCTCTACCTTGGCTTCTTTTTCCTCCATCTGGCTGGAACCCTTGCTGTACTATATGTTAAAGTAGTTAACCAAAAGTGCTGCCATTACTGCTAAGCAGCTTCATGCACTGTAATGTAAATACGTTAAATCAAATAGTTGAACTATGATAATTTGCTAGTTTAGGAAGAATTTCAACCTCAAACCAGTGTTTAGTGGTGCATCTTTGCTTGTAGAATGACACAAGGGCAGTTTTGGAATCAAGGCTTTCATCTTCGGCCCAAGGTATTTTGACAAGCAGTGGCATTGCTGCTTAGAAAATCATTATTTGTTATTGGTATTGGTGCACTCTGAAAGCTTTTTACCTGCACCACTATCAGTTTGCCCTTTTAAAATGCTACTTGCATGTTTCTGACTTTTTTTTTTTTTCTAACAGCTTTTGGGTTAGAAAGCCAGAAAAGGAAGAGGAAAAATTTAAAACTTTGAAGTTGCATCTGTTGTAGCAGAAAAACCACCAGCTAACTTTATTATGTTTCTGTGTGATTTGTTATAGTAATAATTGGATTTTCAATGTAGTATCTTAGCTGGATTGTGACTGTAGGATAATTATGCTTGTTCATGAAGTTGCTATGTAGTCTCTGCAAGGTCTGCCAACTTGATTAATAAAAGAAGCATAGATGTCTTCATCTTGCATTTAAGAGGAGTAAAATATAGTTCAAACTCTGAGACTTCCTGAGTTTTATTTGCATGTGTTTTAAGAATGCATGCTCAGCTGTGTTACAATTAGATGGTTCATTGGACAGCTGTCTCCACAGCTGGCTGCATCTTGTTTACTAGTATAGAAACACTGGGGAAAAAAAAATATTTCACCCTAGGCATTGACTTTGCACTTTCAGCTGAATTCTGTTAATCTTTCTTAGGAAAACAGTCTCACTTGTTTGAGGTAACTGCATCTTTTCTGTGGTTTTGATGATTCTGAGAATCTTGCATGGCCAAGCACTTTTAAGATAGAGAGGGTTCTCTACTTAGCAGTATGCGAATATTTCCTCTTTCTCAGCTTCCAGGAAGGTAATAGATGAATACTGAACGGTTAGCTGTCAGTTGCAGGAAGTCCAGGCTAAGAAGGAGGGGAGTATAACAAACAGAAGGTAGCAAAGTGGTTTGACTTTCTTACATCCTCAGGGATGGGACAGTTGAGAAGTGACAGGGCACACTGCGTGTCAGTGCTGTAAACTTGTCTTAGATGTCTAGAAGTGACGCGCAGAGACAGCAAACTTCATGAATCTGGAAGAGTGCAGAGTTTGGTAGTCTTAAGCATTGAAAGATATTTTCCACTTAACTAAACTTTTTCACTTACTCAAACTTTCTACAGGCTGTATACAACAACTTCTTTATCATTGGTTTTTGACTTGGAACAAAATGTGATAAAGACTGA
Source organism: Psilopogon haemacephalus (assembly GCA_013396835.1). NCBI lineage: Eukaryota > Metazoa > Chordata > Aves > Piciformes > Megalaimidae > Psilopogon > Psilopogon haemacephalus. The sequence continues at coordinate 54,172 of VWZI01003567.1, read as the reverse complement.
AAAGAGTACTGAAAAATGACTGCATCAGAATCTGCTCTGCTTTTTGTCAAAATTATGTATTAAAAGCTATCTTAGGGAGAAAGCCCATTCTGTGCACTTGGTAATATAGTGCTGAACATAATAAAATAGCAGAAAATTGTGTTCCAGTGTATTTGTGTGTGATTTGGAAGTTACACTATTTCTGCAAAAATGGGGTTTGTGTGTATGCTCACAACTGTGCTTAAGAAATATTCTCATGCATAGGGAGCTCTTAACCAACAAATGGATGCTATCACCAGCTATTTACTTGCCTGGCCTATCTCATTTCTTTTGCAGAGCAAGGTATGTTTTTACAGATCTGAAGGTGTCTAGATCAGACTGTTTGCAAGCATACTTACCATGGTTACTGATTGCTCTTCTTTCTGTCCTGCTTTAACTATGCTGGCTGATCTCTATATTTGAAAACATTTATCCAGAGCATCCTCCTTTCCTTTCCCAATTTTCCTCAAAGATCAGTCTTTAGCTAATCTAGTGCTGAAGGAATTTACATTAACATAACAAAATTTTCTTGCAGGTTAAGCCCTGGATAAACCTAAATGCATAGTAACAGGAGTCTCAAAGCAGATAACATTTCTGTGGCAGGTTTTTCCTCCATGTTACTCCTCTTAACATAAACCCATCGCTTTATTATTCATACAAAGCATCCTGTCCATGTTGACATTGGAAGCCTGCCTTGCCTGTTTGATGGACCAGTACAGGGAGAGACAGTAGTGTGGTCGAGGTTATATAAAGTTTTGGTTGATGCTGGAAACTTTGTTGTTTATTTGGTTTAACAAGGTAACTTAGTAAAGGTCCTGGCACAAAGTGTTAATAGCCCTAAGTGTGACTCTTTCTTGCTCCTATTCTCTATGTCAAAATTATAATGAATTAAAGATGTTGTTATACTTGGTACCCTGCTCCTCTCAAATCTGTTCACTTTTAGTTTTCTTTTGTTGATTTGATGCTATCAGGACAATTGTTTTTGTGCTAGCATATGCAAACTCCCTGAATTGACAAACAAGTAACAATTGTTATTGGAATAGTTTAAAAATTTTTTTTTCCCACTTGTTTCTCCTTAAGATAGGTTGTAAGATAGGAAATTAAATGTGTGATGCTACTAACACTTTTGCAGCAGCTTCTAATTTGTCTTCAGGGAAGCAAGATCTTTTAATAGTGGTATGAAATTTGAGTATCGAATATGGGTTTGCTTGTGAAACTGAAAGCCTATAACATTTTGGTTCTAGTTCCTAAGAACAGAACTCCAGTTTCTAGAGTGTTCTAACAAAGTGAGTTTCTGTAAATGTCTTTATCTGAAGCACAATTTTATGCATGGTTATGAAGCATAGTTTTATGTATGGTTATAAAGGGGAGAGAGCATAATATGCTTCCTAATACAGTGTTACTTTATGCTGCATTTCAGTCACTCAGTCAAAAGGCTTATTGAGGTCTGTGTAAGTGAACATGTCAAACTTGGGTTACACCTGTGTTTTGGCTTGTCCTAATGAACTATTCTCATACACTGAAAGCATGTGGGCGGGGAGTGGGGCAAGCAGCATTTTCAAGTTGACTTCCCTTTTCACTCATTCAGTATACTATCACGGCTTTTCTGCCCCAGTTTACACCATTTCACGGAGGGGGGTTGAAAGTCTCCAAGATTAACTGTACTTCTGGGTTGCTACTACATGTCCTGTGGTCTTGTTTGGATGAGGGGAAAAAATAATAATTGGAACACTTTAAAGATATGGTCCAACCTATTCCCGTTTGGTAATCTGAGTAAATAGGTTTTATTGACATTAGGATTGTTTTGGTTTAATTTAAATCTACCTAGATCAATTGCAGCTACATGGAAATACATTGTTTTGGACAAGCAAACTGCTGCATGGGTAAGCATCTGTTTATGCAATCGGTACCAACTCTGTTGCAATAGTCTCCTGTAAACACTGTCTGCTTCTAACTCTGCACAATATAGGTCAACTGGTGCGAGGGCTTGATTAAACTCAACTCTTCTGCTTCCACTTTCTTATCTCTAAAATGAGGACAACAGCATTTTCCAAAGCCCCTTTTAAAGGGGAGTTGGCTACTTTAGTCACCATGTATGCATTCAGATAGGAAGGAAGACTGATCTGCTAATATAGATTGTTCCAACTTAATTTCAGCTGATGCAACTTAAAAGTTGATGTGTTTTTTTTGGTTTTTTTTTTGTTTGTTTTTTACTTTTAAAACCAAGGAAAAGAGTTATAAGAATATTGGGGGGGGGTGGCGGCAGAGGAGGGCATAAAAATTGAATTGTACTAATGAAAGCTACGAAATTGTCTGACTGGTTTTATTTCAGAATAAGAGTAATCGGATGACAAAGAAAAGTTGGGACTCAGCATCTGCAGAACAGCTGCAGTTCTCATGCAGAAGTAACCTTTAGATAATTTGTCTTCAAAATATGTCTATGTGGAACTTGGGAAAGTGAAAAGGAAACAATTCTATAATTGCATTAATCACAAGAGTAAGGGAATGTTGGTGAAGCACTGAATATGCTTTTCATCGAAATAGTTCATTAAACCAGTATGTAGTCCTGAAACTAATAGGAGAAAAATTGGTATCAACCATTAAATTCTCTAGTCATGATCTGTCAAAGAAGCTATCTGCCTTTTCAAAGCTGTTGTTTACGTCCATTGCTCATAAGTTGAAAGGGTAAAGTTAAGCAACATTACTTCATTAAAGCATAGGATCTGCAAGTATGACAAATAGGTAAGCTTTAGTATTCCATTTTGCAGTGACAGAATAGTTTCCAGTTAAGTAATTTGCTGAATTATGAGTTTCACTTATTATTTAACTCTGCAGAAGGCCACAAAAAGGAAATAACCTTGTTGATCTCTTTCCATTAATACTACTCACATTATTTGTTCTGTGAATGATGACTTTTAGGAAAATTAACTGTCCATGCTATACATCATACACAAGCACGTCTTAGTGCATGCTGTAAAAATATTGACATGCCTCTAAGAGGCTAATATCTTTACATATTAGAACTGTTTTTCCAGAGGAAACAGCAACACCTATTTGTTCTACAGAATAGAAGTAGAGCTCAATAATTTGCTTGGGTTTTGCTTTTTTTGGTTTTTGGTGGTTTTTTGTTTTTTGGTTTTTTTCTAATGGAGTTTTACTACTTAAGTCTCAATTTACTTCACATTTCATCCTTAAATAAACTTTTCCAAAACTTGGGACTTTATTGGAGAATTAATAATTTTCTCATTATAATAGTTCAGTCTTTTTCACACATATAGGCCAGGAGGTCACTAGAAATGTGTAGTTAGCCATTTCTTATGGTAAGGAGAAGGTTACCAGCAGGACAGCAAGTGTTGGTAGTGAGGAGAAACTTAATTATTCAACTGTAATGGTTTGATTTGAAAAACAAACAAACAAACAAAACAAAACAAAACAAACAAAACCAAAACACCAGAATCTGCCAGGTTGCAGCTTACAACTGCTTTCTGATCAGAGTGGCTTTAAGTTGTTCTGTGCTTTCTCTTAGGGGTGTGATCACATGCTTGATGTCATTTCTAAGAGTGAAAACTGCCAGTGTAGCCATGAGAGAGTTCATTATTACACACTTAAGGTAACAGTTTTTCTGTCATGTCACATGAGCAGTGCTTGCTTGGTCTCAACTTGCCTTGCTACAGAAAAGTAGAATGTCCTTAGGTCCAACCTTGATTGGGCAAAAACATCCTTTTGTGGCATTATTCCTGAATTTACTGCATGAAAACTGAAGTCTTGCACTTGGGTCATTCCTTTCAGTAGAGGTAGTTTGGGAAAGCAACAGAATTTCCATGAGGATGGAAAGAAAGGCCTAATACAGAACTGTGAAATCAGTACGATACATCAGGTTTAAAAAAACATCTGTACTCAATGTGATGGCTTCTCTAAAAATCTTGAGAGGTTTTTAGTCAAAAGACACATAAAATGCCTATTTTTAAAGCAATGTTTATGATGAAAAACTGCAAGGATAGATACAACTCTTGCCTTGCTTTTTACACTCCTCACTCTTTAATATTTGCTTAATCTGAAGAGGATAACACAAAAGATAAGAGTAATCTGTAAACTTTCAATAGAATAGCACTTTGTACAAGTAAGAAGTAAAAATCATTGCAAAAGAAGTAATATTGATTTGTACATCCCTTAAATGTGATGTGGTTTCACAAAATTAGTAGGGCCATGTGTCCACTGTCTAGAACCACTAATGTGTTCAGTTGAGGAAATTATGTGTGTTTTATGGTACTTGAGCCTTGCTGAAAGATCTTAAACTCTATTAGAAGTCTGCCAGGAAAAAATATAAATCAAACTGGTGCTGCAAAAGTTTTTGTGTTCCATTTAAGAGTGCAATTGTTCCTTTCCAAGTAATTTGTTTTACTTTTTAACATTTAGCTCTTGCCTACTCTGCATCATGTCAGTCCAGGAGGAAGCATGCCTTTTGAGTGGTGCCCCAGAAAATGGTGAAATTGTTTACCCTTTCTCACCATTTCAGTCTGACAGACTCTCTTACTGAAAGGATTATACTGTAGGACAGTAATATACTCATCAGTGCATTATAATTGTAGTAAGTATTTTGGATCAAAAATCTTGTAATACCACAGTGGAGAAATATCTGAAACAATCATTGTTAAGCTGAGGTTTTTGTTTTGTTTTTATCCCAACATTGGGTTTTGGTTTAAATGGCTTTTGTTTGTAGTCTTGTGTTATAGTTTCTAATATAGAGCAAAAGTAAGTAATGCTCAGCCTTTATTTTTGCAGTGCAAGTTGCTTTGACGTGTAATAATCTCCTTGGTCTTCTAGCCCTTGTCCACCTCTCTTCCCATTTCTTGAAGGGAGATGGCCAGAATTACAGAAATCATGCCATCTAAGTTTCACCGTCACTTTGCGGAATGGCAAGAAGACATCAGAAAAGGGATTTTCAGCATCCAGCTGTTGCTTGACATTCTTCTTTTGTTGTTTATTGATGTGGTTTTTGTTTTTGAGATGCCTAAACTGTATGACTGGACTGATGAGACGTAATGGAAAAAATGCATTCTCTTTATGTTTACTGCTGTAGGTTATGATAGCACTTGCATGTCAGAGAACAGGAAAGGAGAGGTGGAATAAACTGTAGTGGGTGACTAAAACATTGCAAAGCTGATGCTAAAAATGCTGAGTTTTTGAAACGTGGTTCTTCACTAGCATATGTTTTCCTCAAAACTAAGGCAGTAATGATTTAATGTACAACTGGCCAGAACTGTTAGCAGGCCTCTCAAATCAGCTGAGCAATAAATGTTTGCAAAAGGCGTTTATATATGTAGAAGGCATGTCCAAGTCTATATTATCACCAGATTTGCAGGGTCCCCAAGTACATGTGTGCCATACTTGCTAACAAATGAAATTATGCCAGTAAAAGACTCTAAAAAATACAGACAGTGAGCTAGCCCATTGACCTGTCATTACTTAAAAAAAAAAAAAAAAAAGAAAAAACCAAACCTTTTACAATACTGCTGGGGCTTATCACAACACACTTGCCACGTGTATAAGACCATATCTTCTCTAAATAAAATTGATGACATAACCTATATTGCTCTCAAGGGCAATAAGGTACACCTTCAAGATACAGACGTTCTGAAACTTCTTTTCAGGCTAATTGAAGGAAAGGAGAGGTGGAAATTATGGAAACTAGACAAATGTTAAACTGTATGTTGCTGGTCTGCTCTCTTGTGGAAGGGTATAGGTCAGCTAAGCCATATGGTTTTCTAGTAGTTCTGTTCTGCAAGCAGGCATTTAAATGAACACCCTTTTCTGGAACTACTGTTTTTCTGTAGTATCTGAAAATTAATAGAAGTTTGGCATCTAGGATTAGGGTTAAGTGTTACATTTTTTCCCCATCCCATTGTTTGTCCCACAGAAGATAATTCTGACATTATGTCATTGCTGATGATTTCCCAGGATATTTTCCATTAACTTAAAAAAAAAAAATCAGCCCTTACTCCCCATGCAAAAGGATATACACACGCAAAAAAAAGAGTGCAAGAAAGAAAGGAGTGCACGTGCATCTTGGGAAATATGTCCTCAGGAAGGGTCTCTTAATTAGGCTTATTACTCAGCTGTCATTTCTCATGCAAAACTCAAAAGTAACAATACATTTTGTCAAGCTTGTGTTCACCCTGAGAGGAGTGTAACAGAGATGGTGTTAGTTATCAGTGCCGATTGAGCAGGTAATGTTACAGTGCATAACAGTAATGCTAAGACTGTTTTTTCTAAGTAAAGCGACTAAGGATTTGCTTTACTGCAGTGATCAGCATTTACATCTATATGAACTACTAAAATGGTCAGCACATAAATGTCTGGTTTTAACTGGGATAAGGACGGCAGGGGAAGGGAGGAAAAGATGTTGAATATATCTAATGCTGGCACTACAGAAGTGCCCAAGATATTTATCCTCACTTCTTCTGTATTTTGTTTAATCCTGCTCATGCTTTGTTTAATTTTGATCATCTTTACAAGCAGGGAATATCTGGCACAGTTATTTACCTTCTCTACTTCCAAACAATAATGTGGAATTAATTTGACTGTAGACTCTCAAATTGTTTCCACTGGACTGTGTCCTGAGGCCTCCAGACTCATAAATATTAGCCACAAATAAAGTTTTATGAGTCTTTCAGGTTCAAACAAGTACAAAGGTGGTTCTTTACACCTCCTTTAAATCAACAGTTTATTGCATAGCCATCACGTAACAAGCTAAAAACAGGACAGAGCATGTATCTTACAATTTTGCATGAAAAACCTTTTCTCTGTTTCTTGTTGTTGTTCCCCCTCACCTTTAACTGATTAGAGCTCTTTTTGGTTAACACATTGAGATTGATGCACTTGAAGAACATTTTGTTCTGCTCGTATTATGAGTTCTTTAACAGCTTGCCTTTCTAAAGGATAAATTAATCTGGTTAAGTTGTAATAAAGAACCCCAAGAAAACAAAGAATGAAATAACAAGTGTGTTCCTATCTGTGATAAACATGCATTCCTAGCCCTAGTTCTTTTTGTCAGCTAGGAAACATGGAGAGTAAGGGGGGACAGTGACAAAAAAAGATGCTTTTTCCTGTAGTGCTGCTCTTGACAGGAATACCATTTACAGGTTAAGTAAATTATTAGCTGTTGTCAGCATCAACAGTTACGGATTAAGAAAACTTAATATTTCCTACCTGTCACATGTTAGAAAACCAAACAAAACCCCCAAACCAACTAACCAACCAAAAACACACAAAAAAAAAAAACACCCACCCAAACCACCACCAAAACCGGCTAAAGTGCCCAGACTCACTCTGTTCCATTTGAGACTCAGTTCAAGGAAGAATTTCCTACATTGTTTAACATGTATAATTGGTAGTGTATTAAAATAATGATGCTTGAGGGGGGAAAAAGTGCTGTCATCAAGTGCTTGGAAGAAAGTGGAGGAAACCTGATGTAATAGGAATTCATTGGCTTATCTAAAAAACACTCTCTTTTGTAGATGCATCATAGAGATCACTGTTGAGCAGTTCCAGTTTGCTTCAGGGTATTTCTGTGTTCTTCCTCTGTTTTGAGTACCTACATAAAGCTCAGATGAGGCTTCCTCAGAATTACACTAAATAGCAAACATTTTTCAGTGTAAAGGTATGTATGTGTGATATAGATGTGAATGCTTTCTAGTTCCTTTTCAAACTCTGTCATGTGATTTACAGCAGCGATGCAATTTAGTCAAGAGGACTTCTCCCTGCTGAAGACCACTTCTGTTTAGTATTATCTTGTATGCCTGTGTTCTGTGGAATCCTTTAAAGACTGGTCTAATGCATGGCTTTCTTCGTAGCATGTACTTGAGTACTTTTGTTGGAATCAGCTTTCAACATCCACTACAAGACAGTGGGCCCCACTCTGTGCTTTCTTCATCTGATAAAACTAGCAAGGCTGCTCTCAAAAGAAACAACCTGCTAGGCCCATTAAAGTCTATGAATAGGACTTTCCCAATTGTTAAATCAAAGAATTTTGACAGATCAGACTAATTAAGAAATCAAGACCAAGAGGCATGTAAAAAACCCTCTGGGTGTGCTACGTTCTAAATTAACAGACACAATGTCTAGTTTGCTGTCCTGTTATGTAACAAAACTATGCAAAATGAAAATCAGGCATGTATTTACATGCGTTCTTTAAATGCCAGGCTTAGATGTAGTGACATCTCTGTATGAAGTGGCATGTGCTAGAGGCCTATTAGGTAAGAAAAAGTATGCATAGATGGAGGTCCAACTTGATAACAAACCAAAGTTAAGCATAATAAGGGGAAAAGCAAAAGAGCATCTTAGTTCTCCAATTCATTTATGAGTTGAGAAGCCCTCTTGCATGAATAGAATGAGATATAGAGAAGTTGTCTGGATAAGTGAAGAACCAACAAGATTAGCTAAACTTGCTCTCAAGAGCAAGTTTACTCTTGTGTAATCTTTTGGGTAAAATGTAGTATCTACAGAGCCTTTGACTTGTGCAGGTACTTTTCTGCTTTATACGCTAAGAAACTTTTGGATCATTTAAAGTCACTTTTAGCAAATTTAAATAACTATATAATTGCCTTGATTAAAAAAAACAAACCACTGATAAGTTGAAGCAGTTAAAATGAAATGTTGAGGAGATCTTAAGCTGCCCTTTCTCTGTGGACTGTGGAAAAGTTGACAAGATAGTGTTCTATTTGCTGTACTAGTAGGAATGTGAAAGTATCATCTCATTCTAGGTTAAATCTTGCTGTCGCTGGGAAAAAAAAAAACAACCTCTCCTGAAGTATGTAAACCTATATTTTGCCAGGATTTTCATTTTTTTCAGAAGTGGTAAATTGGAAAAGTTTTCACTTTGACAGATACTACATTTTAAGACGGAACTGTTTATTGAAAAAATGCAAAATATGTTTTTACTTGCAATAACACTTAACCATTTTATAAACGCAACCTGTTCCACCAAAGGGGAAAATTGTTCTCTGCTATGTCTAGTTGATTTTTGTAGGAATGTAAATACTGGGACTTACACCTGCTTTCCAGGGTTTGATTTCATTTTTGTTTTAGTTCAATTCATAGATAAGGGAGAAGGAATCCTGTACAGTCATACTGATGTTTCTGGCATTTTGGGTAACGTTTATGCATGTTCTTGGTTAGATTTATTATTTACATCTGTCAGCACCAAGCATGGAGTTTGTTGAGCTTACTCTCTTAGAAGTAAAAGTTAGCATTATTCTTTCAGTGGCTACTTCCTAATTTTTGCCTCAATTTTAACTTTGGCTACTGGCCACGATCCCATTCTGCTATTAGAAATAAACTGATTCTGCCTCCAATTTTACATTTGTTAAGATAGACTCTATAAGTTCTAGGACTAATGTGAGTCTCGACGAACACAGTAATTTACAGTAATGTGTCTGGGAAGAAATGCAGTGCACAGCAGTTGAAGTAACTGTGGATTCACTCCTATAGGTGAAGTTGATCTGAAATAAAACTTGTGTAGTCAACTGATGTCCTCATTAATAAATGTAGAATTTATGAAATCCTGTCATCCTTCTCTAATGCAGGTGCTGTTGACTCATATCCTGTACCTCTTGCCCCAACCACCTTCCAGCTAGATTCTCTCTATAGGTCAGTAAAGGACAGTAAAACTTTCATAGGTTAGCAAGACAAAAGGGTGTTGCCTGTTAGACTGAGACAATGTGGTTCATTTGTCTTATTTTTCTTTCTACAAAAAAGGTCGCAAACCATTCACCACAGAAGTGAAGTAGGAAATCCAGGACTCAGCTGAAAGACTTCGTTTTACATCTGGCGTGGTTCTTGTTCCGACAGACATGGAACTTGTACTGCCGACACAGATAATGCAGAGAGGGAAATGAAAGGTCAGCTGTCCTAAGTCGTGCTGGTTAGCATAGTCCTGCATAGACTGTCAAGTGGCTAAGACAGCCTGAAAGACGTGTTCACTTGGCCCTGTGTGTTAGCCCTGGTCGTATGCCAGCATGTTTCAGTCAGCTGGGAACTCAAAGTCCAAGTGAGCAATCACAGGATAAGTCTGTTATTACACTAGAAATGGGGGTTTAAAAAGGATGTCAGGAACCAGGGTGTATACTATTCTGGTGACTTTCAGCTGCTCTGGAGGGGCAGATGGTTACTAGCCATCCTTCACAAAGAATTCCTCTTGCCTTGAGCCAATTATGTACTAAATGTGCCAGGTGGCTGAGAGAAATATGCATGCCCAAATAGGGTGCTGTGTTTTGTGTTCTAGGCTGTGGGGTTTTGTATTCTAATCCTCAAAAGATTTATTTTTTTCCTCTCCAGTGATGAACTTTTCTTTCTCTATGCACAGACACATTTATAGCAGCCCTCCTAAAGATGACATTGGAATGCTGCTCTTTCTGCTGCCTGGATTAAATTGTTTAACCTTGTGTGTATTTTCTCAAGTTTCTGCAGCACTACCATGTTGTGTCTCTGGCTACCAAAGTGAGCACTGTGGCACATAACGAGATTTTCTTAGCAGTAGTGCAGCTGTGTGTGGAAGTGAAGTTTGGGAAGAAAGATGAAATATTTTAGTCTTAAGAGTATATAACCTAATATGAAGGTTTTAGAGAACTCCAACCAGAAAATTTAAATAAATCATCACATGCATATACCTCATGTATTTAAACATGAAAAGTAAGGGTAGGGGGGAGGCAGGGCAATTTTCTTATTGGTGAAACCATTAGTTGCATAGTTGTCTTCTCTTTCCTTTTCCTTACCCAAACCCCAAGCTGCCAAGATACTTTAGTGAGGAAAATATTTCCTCTGATGGACAGTATACTTCCACTCAGGACACATTGGGTATACAGGAGGAAGGCAATTTGCTTTAAATCGTTTTGTTTGGTTTTTTTTTTTCCTCTCCTTATCTCCAGCTACTGTAACTCAAAACAAAGGATTGTGGCATTTATTATTATATTATATATGTATTTGTTGCTTAACAGCTAAACACACAAACTTACTTAATAGGTGAGCTATGACAGCTGTCAGGCAGGAATAATATATTCCTAGTTTGACTATGAATCTACTACTTTTGATCTAACTATGAAGCACTTACAAATCCTAACTGTTGTCCTGATAGGGCATAATCCTGTCCAAATTAGTTTGGACCTGTGCTCTCCTCCTCTTGTAGCAAAGTCCGGGAGTTGCAGAATGTGAGCGACCAAACAGGGTTTGGTCCAAGAAAGCCTCGTGGCACAAGTCAGGTGTCTTGTGCTGTCTCTCAAGTGTTAGGGTGGACACCTGGGCGCAGGACTTTGAATTCATTGGCCAAAACAATGGACGCTAATGCCCATTGGCCAGTTTCACCCTTCAAAATAGTGTATTCAAGGGAGGGTGGCTTAGGACCGTCTTTTCCTGCTGCTTCTCTCCAGGATGGAAAGTCTATTTGCACCTCTTTCACAGCGGCCACGTGTTTGCAGCATGCATTGCAGCCTACAGCAGCGGTGAGGCAAACCTTTTCTCCTCCTCTCCTGGGGACACTCTGTATCCATCGTGCCTGTGAGTATAGGCGGGGTTAGGATTTCCCCTNTTAAATATATATATATATATTATTAATAATAAAAAATATTAATTAAATGTCATTAATAATTCATAACGGATTATTAATAATCGTAACAACTGTGTCTGTGAAATGGCTTCTGCTGCTTTTAATATACAAGCAGATGTTGAAGTGCAATATGCCAGCAAAGCAGGATATTTCTAGCCATGGCCATGTCTGTCTGCATGGTAAGTTGGAGGCAGTTCTGTCAATCTAGCTATGACCACCCACACACTTTTTCCTTTAAAAGTGATACTGACTGAGTGAATTTGTTTTCTCTTTATTTACATATAATCCTGAGACTATATTATCTAGGTCAGATGGACTTTGTAATGGATGTCTCATTTTTTTATTATTGTAAAGATAAGCATTAAAAAATATGTTCTGATTGCATTTCAAAATCTGATTCTTATAAACAGCTGATTGCTACTGTAGCTTTAAAGGTAGAGCCAGAAAACTATGGGAGACAAGTAGAAGGATGCGTACCTTGCTTGGCATGAATTTTTCCTTTTGAGTTACTTTAAGCCTTTTAAAATGCCATAAGACATCCATGCAGCTTCTTGTATCACTTCACTATTAGTTTTCCCTTGCTCTGATGCTTCTCGTTTTGGTTACAATTAAAATCTGCTTATGAAGATGAGCAGCAGTATAGAATTTCATCTGACATTATCAATTTAAGACTTTTACACTGGAAATTTTTATCAGAAGTGGCTGATTCTGCACAATTTTCTGAGTTTTTTATGTGGTTGTTTTTTGGGTTTTTTTTCCACATTGACATCCAAATCTCTTAAACAACTTGAAGAGAGATTTATTCCTTGTAAGAGAGTCTCTAAAGTACTTTGTAGATTTGTAGCTCTCAGTGGGTTTTGGTGCATTAAATCTTTATATCCTTCTAGGTGACAAAGCCTAAGAGTCTTGAAAGGATGCATCAGTCATTGCTTTAACTGAGTCTACCTTTGGATGCAGCAGCTAGCTGTCCTTTGTGTACATAGTAATACTCCTGAGAGTAAGATGGGATGAGAGTCCAACAGAGAGCTACTAAGATGATCAAAGGACTAGAGGGTACACTAGTCCTCCTGCAAGGAAAAGCTGAGAGAGCTGGGCTCAGGGGCATCTCCTCAGTGTATATATAAATACCCGAAGAGAAGGGAAATAAAAGCGAAGCCTTGTGCACTTCTTCACACTTACAGAGGCAGAAGGGCACGGTTCTGCTCCATTCTTCCTTCCGAGGGCCAAATGGCCCAGTGTAAAATGGTGTATTCTACTTACCTAGTTATGATAAATGTCTTGTGGAGGTAGTGTGCTTATACTATTAGTTTTGTACCCTCACATTACTTCTACTGAAGCTAAATGTCAATACTTTGGGTGCTATTGCTAAAGCTTCAAACTTAACCATCCCTCCTGCTAGTATAAAGACAAGGAAACCAGAGGTCTGCTGACTACTGCAAGCTTTTAACCCAACAGACACCCTAGCAAACCTTGGCAGGCCAGCAGGAAAAAACAGTTTGAACAAATGCATTACTATCTATCTTCCCAGGTTGGGCAAGTCTTGCTGCTGTTGTGTGCTTGTGGAAAGCAGAATAAATAGCCTTAGGAGCATATTCATAATACTGATGTGGGTCAAGGCTTCTCCTTACCACTTTCAGTTTTGTTTAAAGGACTCCTTAGCCCTGTTGTTACTCATGTGGAGGGAATTAAGAGTGGCATGTGCCCAAAGCATCAGTGAGAAATTCCTCTTCTTTGCCCAAGATAGGAGATGTTAAGGATTAGTTCTTGTGATACCTGGTAAATCTTGAGTAAGCCTGGTCATCAGAGGATTAACAAAAATGTCACAAAGGCCAGGAAACTATGCTGTATTGGTGCTATGCTGGGCTTTGCCTGAGGGAAAGTACCTGCAAATGAGGCAGTATCTGCTCGATTGTGTTCAGATAGCATCCTCTGTTTCTACTTGTGTTTATGTCATCAGAAGATATGTTACTTTGGTGTCTGTCTTAAATTTCCCTGTGCAATTGCAAGTCAGTTTACTTTCAGCAACATCTCTGGGACTCTAGATCTTCTTTTTCTTTTGCCAAAATGCAGAATTGGAGTATTGGGGAGTGAGGAAGAAGAGGGAGTTTTATTCCCGTGAGGCAAAAGTTGCTTGACTGAAAAAAGAGTTCTGCTTTCACTGGTAGAGTTGTGAGGTGGAGTCTAAGATGATATATAAGTTCTGAGTTAGTTAACTATTATTAAGGGAATAACTTAAGGTTTTGGGTTTTTTTTGTGTTGTTGTTTTTTTTTTAATTACATCTTTTAAGATGCAATTTTCCCATCCAAAGGCATTTTAATAAGAAATCCAGCACAGACAACCTGAGCCATTCTGTATCCTAGCATATGAAAATAAAGGCATCCCTAACATAGCCTAACAAATTTACTAAGAAAAAAAAAAGTCCACCCATATGTGCCCACTTAAATTGTTTGGTGCAGCCAAAATGTTTGATTATTCCAGTATGGGTAAAAGTTATGCTGTTGGGAAAGCACCTATGTATTTCCCACTGCACCAAAGCTATCTGAGCATGCTTTGTGACCATATTTGTTCCTGTGGCTGGGATGCACTGAGGCTTACTGCAGTCATAAAATAGCTTAAAATACTACACTGCAGATCATAGATAATTGTGTGCTAATAGCAGATAGCTGTGTGCAGACAGGAGGAGGATGGCAGCTTTGGCTGGAGAGTATCTGTGACTGTCTATATGAAGTGTTTATGTAATGTGGAGAGCTGGTTGTCTCTAGCCTAAAATGTTAACTGCCTGGATGTCAAGGGCAGCTGTGTGCTACTCAGTCCAGCAGCTTCTTCCCCTTGCATCTGGCCCCGCTTCACACCTTCGGGTCTCAAGCACTAGCAAATTTCGATGTAACTACATACTGGGAAACATTATTTCATACTGAAGGTAAAGTAATACAATGAGATAATGGCCTAGTGACAATGGAAACAGATACTTTGGTGCACCTCTCATAAGATCTATGAGTTATGTTGTGCTCTCTGATGAAATAACAATAAACAAAATATCCAAGAGTGCTTATAGCATGGAATGTTACCCAACGTAACATTCAGTGCAATGTTGCTGGCAGTGGAGAAGATAACCTGACCTTTTGAGGAGTATTACATCATGGATTGTGCTTATTGTCATTAATGTCATTTCATTGGCCCTTGGGACTTTCGGGAAACTTTACTATGGTCTGCAGATGAAATTAATTAAGTTATTTTTGACTGCTTCTTCTTGGATTAATTCCTGTGATCCAAGGCTTCTTGGAAGGAGGTGGCATTGCATGTTTGCTTGCTCTCAACCTGCTCCTTTCAGGGTTTTTTCTCATTTCAACACTAATTCCGTGCGGCAGATGACTTGATTAGAATTGTCTCTATCTTTTACTATCCAAAGCCTGTAGGCTGTGGAGAGACACTACATGCAGTTTTGCACACACGTTACGTTTAGCAGGAGAAAAATCTGGTTCTCTACCTTCAGTCACTTCCAATGCTTCTCCTTTTATCTTCTGTAACAGCTTGCATGTTAAAAGTAAATTTTTAATTAAATTGTTTGCATCTTGTATACATACAATACATTCAGTTCAAGGGCATTTTTATTATGGTAGGAGGGTGATAATAAGTCTTGAGAATAATTAAAACCTGTGTTAACTTGTGTATGTTTTCAGTAGTGATTGAACTTTGTGTTGAGTCTGTTCCGGGTCCAAGATCAGATCTTAATCAAGTAGGAAGGAAGGAGTGATGAGGGAAGGAAGAGCTGGTTGTAGGTACCTTTGTATGTTATTACCAGTTTAAGTTAAACCTCATCTATCATGTTTTGTTCAGACAGCCTTGGTTTACAGTGAAGGGGGAAAAACCAGAATAGCCTGAAATGTTTCAATTGCAGGGTAAGGTGACAGTGCAGAGATCTAAATTCAGTAGGGATTTCTGGCAGAGAATACGATAAACTGTTTTTCTCTTCTCAAGGGTAGTAATACATTTCAGAATGCATGGTTTTCATCTGAAACTTTGACTTTCTGCAGTAAATAGTAATTAAAGTTTTTATCACTGTTTTCTAAAGTCTAGTTTTGGATAAGCAGGGGAGGCTGGGTCTTCCAAGTCCCTTCTTACAAAAGGTAAAGGTGATTAATAATTCTTAAGCATCTGAAGAATTGTTAGAAAATGGACTTGCCGAGTCTGTGGAAATGCCAATAACTATGCCTACTTCCCTAACATAAGTGCTTTGTATTTTATCATGGTATACTAAATTGAAAGATGGAATAAGAAAGGGGTGTGATTCAAGGACAATGACTGGAGTCCTGGTGCATGGAATACTTTGGAAAAGTGTTAATTTGTCTTTGAAAGGCATACAGTTTTACATTAGCTTGTAGATGGTTTGACTCTGCCCAGGACAGCAGGTGAATGAACACTAATTGCGTTAAGCTTTGTGTGCAATATTCTGCATCTGTGCCAGGGCAATCCCAAGCACCAGTAGAGTCTGGGTGGTGACTGGCTTGAGAGCAGCCCTGGGGTTGGGGACTTGGGGGTGCTGGTGGATAAGAAGCTCAACATGAGCCAGCAGTGTGCATTTCTAGCCTGGAAAGCCAACTGTGCCCTGGGCTGCGTCAAGAGAAGTGTGGCCAGTAGGTCAAGGGAGGTGATTTTTCCCCTCTACTCTACTCTGCTGAAACCCTACCTTGAGTACAGCATCTAGTTCTGGAGACCCCATTACAAGAAAGATCTGGACATGCTGGAATGTGTCCAGAGAAAGGCCACAAGGATGATCAGAGGGCTGGAGCACCTCTCCTATGAGGAGAGACTGAGGGAGTTGGGGCTGTTCAATCTGGAGAAGGAAGGCTTTGAGGAGACCTTATTGTGGCCTTCCAGTATCTTAAGGGGGCCTACAGGACAGCTGGTGTGAGGGACTTTTTGCAATGTCAGGTAGTGATAGGACTAGGGGGAATGGAGCAAAACTAGAACAGATTCAGATTGGATGTTGGGTAGATGTTCTTCGCCATGAGGGTGGTGAGACAGTGGAAGAGATTGCCCAGGGAGGTGGTGGAAGCCCCATCCCTGGAAGTTTTTAAGGCCAGGCTGGATATGGCTCTGAGCAGCCTTATCTAGTGTGAGGTGTCCCGGCCCATGGCAAAGGGGCTGGAACTAGATGGTCCTTGAAGTCCCTTACAGCCCTGACAATTCTGTGATTTGCCAAGGATTGTGTGATGTCCTGCTCATACCCAAGTCAAGCTGAGGCATGTAACAATGTTTTAAAATGGGCAGTAGTTCTGAAGGTGTCCCTAACATTTAACCAAATTCAAGGACTACACTGAAGGTTGAGTGCTAGTTAAGTCTGGAGGAGTGTGTTTGGCCTCTGGATGGGATCCATTTGGGTTAAACTGGTAAACTGAGTAAAAGTTTATCTAATTAAAACCCCTTAATTGAATGTCAGAGCACCTGCACCACTTTGTCTTAGGCAAAACAAGTTTTTTGTGTTTCCTAAAATTATTGTTGGTGAATATACTAGGCTAGTCTTCACAAAGAACTTGGGTATGAACAAAGGGGGAAAGCCTAAGAGGGACAGACACTTTTTTCTCTTTCAGGTTGTCAGGGTTTTCCAGGAATGACCATAAACTGTTTTCTTGCAGGTTGTGTCAAATGCTGCTGATCAGGGGGTTGCCATCACTGGGAACAATACTTTCAACAACTGGAATTGGCCTAATGCTGTGATCTTTGCTGCTACTGTGATCACTACCATCGGTTAGTATGTATTATGTCAACTTTCTTAACTGTAGTTTACTAGTGCTCGAGTATGTTTGTACTCTTCCATTTAGGTGTCAAACTAGCCCATAAATAAAGCCCCCATGACTGGAGTTGCCTAGAGTACATGTTCATCTGCAGGCAAACATCTGGAAGTCTTGCTGTTAAACCATATGCAGTACTGTGGTTTCCTTCACTATTTGGAACTCATAATACTCTGCTTCTAGTTTACTTGAAATAAAAACTCAAATTCAGGAACACACCTAATTAAGAAAGCTCTGGCAAAAACAGGCTGCTGATTTTAGAGTCTGAGTTTGTAACGCACTGTCGAGTTCTGTGACCAACGAAGAACTAAATCCAGTTGAAATTCCTTGCTATTTCACAACCCATCTTGCACTGAACTAAAATTCTCACCCTCTGAAGGTACGAGGTCACAAGTTAAGTGCGCATAGTGGAGCTTTCACATGGAAGCTAACTTCAGGATGAATTGATTGAATCAAATTTTCAACAACAAAAGGTTTTAGTAGTGTTGCTTAAAGCTGGGGAATGAGAAGGTTTGTGATGAGCTTTATTTCATATTTATTTCACCAAGGAAAACAGTGCACAAAATCTATGAAAAAATTAAAATGCAAATTAATGGAATTACACATTTGCTAGGGTACATTTGGAAGGCATCCGGACTTGCATCAGCTGGAGTAGACTAAAGCTTTTGAAGGTGGTAAAGTAAGGAGCATCTGATACAGCAGAAGCTCACACAACATTGTTTTGTCCTTAGGTAGAATTGCCTAAAATTCTCCGCAACAAAACCAGACTGTGCACATACTTATCTCTTTTAGGTTATGGAAATGTTTCTCCAAAGACACCCTCTGGGCGTCTCTTCTGCATATTTTATGGGCTCTTTGGAGTTCCTCTCTGCTTGACATGGATCAGCGCTCTGGGGAAGTTCTTTGGAGGACGTGCCAAGAGGCTGGGCCAGTTTCTCACTAAAAGAGGAGTAAGCCTGGTAAGGACCTTGCTTGTTTACATGCAAGCTGTATGGTTTTGATGTGTAAATTAAGCTTACACTTGTAACTTACATACTAACCTTGGTAGTAAATGAACACTTGCACAAATACAAATTTTCCCTGATGGTGTTGCACAGAAATAACTGAAAAAGGGCATTGGAAGGAGGATTGGGTCTGATATGTTAGTTCTGCAAGAAATTTTAGCAAAATTAGATCTTGTCAAAATCTTTAATATTTAATAATGATCTTGCAGCTTCTATGGAGACATGTCTCTCACAGTAGAAATACATAAGACAAATGTAGTGGAGGCTCCATTTCACAGGCATTTCATGCAAGCTCCTCCTGCACAGAAATAAGCTGTCCTGCTTCATTTCCACCTACTTATAAAGCCTGAAGACTTCCCACTTTCCAATGAATCAGCTGGAAACATTTTATTCTGAAGTATTGGCTTTTTGTTACTTTTTTTTTTTTGGTTCTTTTTGTTTGTTTGTTTGATTGGGGTTTTTTGGAAGGGGGTAGTGTCAGGTTTTGAGGAGTTTGGTTTGGGTTTTTCTGGGGACTGTTTAGTGTTGGTCCTCCTTCCTTTCCCCTGAGTGAGTTCTATCTCAGGTCTAAGTGTGCTGAGATGGGAAGCAATACAGAAAAATAGTGTCTGGAAGACAGGTGGGACTGATTTAGATCCTGGTTTCAGAAGGGGGCAAGAACTTTACTTAGTATTTGAGAAGAAACTACAGAAAATTATGATGAAATACATGTGTGTGCGCAGCTTTGTGCAGAGTTTGTACGGGTGGAAAAGGATAGGAGGCATAAAATAGAAAAGAAGCATCTTAAACACTTCTGATCCTCTATGCTCAAATCATTTAAAGGAAAATCAGAGATACAGGCTGCTTTTTTGGACTGGAGTACTATGTCTTCTACACCGTGCCTTTTTATAAAATAGTAGGAGCAACTTTTTTAAAGAGTGCAAAAGAAAACTGAGGACGAATTTGAGCAAGTAGTTATAATAGTGGGTCCTGGATAAAGAAAAATAAAACAGTTGTTTTTACTTTAATGATTGCTCAGAGGCCTGGAGCAGCTCTGCTATGAGGACAGGCTGAGAGAGTTGGGGCTTTTCAGCCTGGAGAAGAGAAAGCTTTGAAGAGACCTTATGGTAGCCTTCTTAGTTCTGCAAGGGGACCTACAGGAGGGCTGGGGAGGGACTTTTCACAAGGTCTTGTAATGACAGGATGAGAGGTAATGGGTTTAAACTGGCAGAAGGGAGATTTAAACTAGATGTTAGGAAGAAGCTCTTTACAGTGAGGGTGTTGAAACACTGGAACAGGTTGCCTAGGGAGGTTGTGTCTGCTCCCTCCCTGGAGGTGTTCAAGGCCAGGTTGGATGAGGCCTTGAGTGACCTGTTCTAGTGAGGAGTGTGCCTGCCTATGTTGGGGGGGTTGGAACTGGATGATCTTTGAGGTCCCTTCCAACCTAAACCATTCTATGACTTTTAGTTATGCTGATAGACAGTTAGTGCAGAACTCTGGAATGTCTGATGCTGTCATTTGATGCTTGATTCCATGGATTGAAAAATAAAACTTTGAGATCTTTCCCTGACTTTTTTTTATTCTTCTTTCTTTGCAGAGAAAAGCACAAATTACCTGCACAGCTATTTTCATTGTTTGGGGTGTCTTGGTCCATCTAGTTATTCCTCCCTTTGTCTTCATGGTGACTGAAGGATGGGATTACATTGAAGGCCTCTATTTCTCATTTATCACCATCACCACCATAGGATTTGGAGATTTTGTTGCTGGTCAGTAATTGTATTTTGTGTATTAGTGTGGCAGTTCTATTTCCAAACTCTAAGTTGAAGACGTGGTTTTGAAGCTTTTTTAAAACATTTTGCTGCATAGAAGATTGAATTAAAGCTGAGTATTGATCCAGTGGAGTGGCTCTTTAATCTTAGTTTAAGTGCTTAAGGCCTTTAATGGGCAAAGTCTGGAGCTAAATTCTGGAGTTCAGTACTCTTTGAGGTGCCTCAGATCCCTATTTCAGGCAAGGAGCTTTCCTATCCACCGTGACAGTTAAGCACCTTTGGATGGGATCCAGTATCCTAAGCAGAATGTGTAAATTCTACTCTCTGATGCAGCTGCCTATAACTAGTCCACAGGAAATGCTGAGCTTACTAACACCTCTCTCCTAAATCTTGTCTTAAGGCTTCGGTGATGGTCCTTGTAAATGAAGTTTTGAATTCTTTTCTCAAGTACTTATCCATGCCTCAGTGGCAAGAAGGCTTATTTTCAAACAGGAGGAAAGTTCACTTTTGCAGCTTACAAGGAGAAGGTAAAAGTGCTGCTACACATGTTGTAGTCTAGTAGTCAGAGTACATCAAGCCAAGAATTGGAAGACTGGGGTTCAGCTTTTTCTTTCAGTAGCATTTCAGATTGCCACTTAACCACCTCTTGAAGCAGTGTTTGAATAACCAGGCTCTGTTAGTGCAGTAATTCTCAGGGTCATAACTTCAAAGGTTTATCAGCTACAAGTCCTCTTCAGTAATATTCTTGTTTCAAATTATTTGCAGGTGTAAATCCAGATGCAAACTACCATGCCCTTTACAGATATTTTGTGGAGTTATGGATCTATCTGGGACTAGCTTGGCTTTCACTCTTTGTTAACTGGAAGGTCAGTATGTTTGTGGAAGTTCACAAAGCAATAAAGAAACGGAGGAAAAAAAGAAAAGAGTCTTTTGATAGCCATCCTCGGTCTAAAAAGCCACTTCAAATGGGTACATCAAAGGATGTCAACATTTTCAGCTTCCTTTCAAAGAAGGAGGAAACATACAATGATCTAATTAAGCAAATTGGGAAGAAGGCCCTGAAAACAAACAATGACAAAATGATTAAAGTAGAAAATGCCAAGCAAAATATGCAGAATGCTAGTATAGATGCCCAGGTGATTTACACAAAGGCAGAATCATTTGAATATGATGAGACTTCCATGGACATTGAAAATGGTCATGTACTCAGACCCATGCATGATAAACGTATTGGAGACAGTCCTCTAGAAGGAACAATGTTTGTAAACCAGCTAGACAGGATTAGTGAAGAAGAAGGTGAAGCATGGGATTCCAGAGACTATCGACCCTTAATATTTGAGAATGCCAATATAACATTTGTAAATGAAGATGATGATGAAGAGGAAGATATGTCAGATGATGAGGAAACATCAAAATCCTCCATGGATGATAATCTTGCAGAGGAATCTGAAACTGCAAAAACACTGGTTAAATTCCCATCCTCTGATGAATCTACCTTTACCAATAACGAGCTGGAACTTTCTGTGCCTTACGAACAGCTGATGAACGAATATAATACAGTAAGCAATGTGAAGGCGGCAACGTGAAGCATTTTTGACAATGGTTTTCTGAAAGTGGTCAGTGCATATTGAATGAGTTAACAGAGCAAGGAGAAAAGCATGTTTTTGCAGCTTCTCCTGTCTCTTTGAAAACAAAAGTCCCAAACTAATAAAATCCAGTGTCCTTTTCCCATCCTAAGTTGGTTCCTGAGCCCATCAGCTTTGCTTATCTGAAAAACTTGTAAAATAACAGTTGAATTTGGAGTCCTGCTCCTTCTTGGGAGTTTTCTGGTTCTTCAACAAAGTAGAAAAGACTAGTTAATACACTGGACCTGCTCTGCATTTATGCATTTCATTGAGGAATTAGTTTGGGAGTATAACTATTGCAGACAGGTTTGGCTATCAAGTGTGTTTGGTTACTCGGTTTCACCTCTGAAAATATGGACTTGAATCCTGCTTTGACCACAAATGAAAGCAAGGGATTTGCTTTTTATGTTGCTCATTGTTAAACTGTTACCACAAAAACCTGGTGCAACCATGTGTAAGATGGACTACACAAATCTGAGCTAAGGTGCGCTGGCAGACTGAGAAGTTAATTGTAATTCCATAAATACTAAAATTCAAAAGAGATGGATGAAGATAGAGCTCTCAAACAAGGAAAAATCATCTGGGATGAAGCTCGCCAGTTGGGCTGCTAAACTATGCTTCTGTCCCAAAACTGTTAGTGATTGGAAGACCTTTTGATCAAAGCCAAGTATAAGCAGGATGCAATGAACTTTCTTTATGATGAAAGTGTCCTTCCACTGTTTGTTTCCTAGAGGAAATACTTGAATGAATCTTATACAGTATCTTTGTACAGGTGAAGTTTTATTGACACTGTTCTCCTGAGGAAAAAATCACCTTGGGGAAAGGCACAGATATTCTCCAAATGCCCTAATGCCTGTCAGAAGGGACTTGTAGCACTGCTGCTGATCTGTGCAGTGTATTAGTCAGTATTGTTTGATGTTCCACTTTGCCTTGGTACTTCAGACTAGACTTGAATGAGATGATTTATGAAACAGTTGATTACACTTTGTTTATTAATTTCATTTTAAAGTTTGACCTTTTGTGTATACCTAATGGTTATTCTATCCCACTTTCAAGAAGGGTGGGCAATGTCAAATCTTGGGCAAATGGATGTGATCAAGTGACCTGAGGCCATAAGATGCTTTTTCAAAAGGAGCTGTATTACCTCTTGGCTTGGATGTGGGCTTCTCATTGAAAAGGAAGCATGTATCTTCATGAAAGTTCTGCCCAAATGGTTTTGGCTACAAAGTAAATTATACCATAGTTTTATTTTCATTGGTTTTTCCATATCTACATGTTGGCCCTGACAACTCTTTCAAATGAGGCTCTTGATTGCAAGTTAGCAAAAGGCAACTGACTTAAGGTGTATCAGATATATTTGGAACAGAAAATAGCCAAGACCTTTAAAATGTCAGGTTCTGTTCTGTTTAGTTTTACAATATTGAAGTCATTCCAGTATGTCTGAAAGTTTCCAAAGTTCAGTGAACAGTTAAATGTTGTCTCATTCTTGTTTTTGTTGTAATGCTGGCAGACACACTAACTCTGTAAGAAGATCTTATGGAATCTTGCAATGCTAATCTTGAATTGCTAGCTCTTTCTAGTAACTGCAGCTTCAGTTGCTGGCCTCTTCCACAGGAGGAGGGCATATATGAGAAACTGGCGCTCTTGTTTGATAGCCTGTTGATGAAGTTTTGAAATCATGTACTGTGAAACAAGATTGACTGTCTTTAATGGTCTTTCCTCCAGAATTTCCAGATTTATGACACTTGTTTTTCAAGTAGAAAGTGAACAAAAGGCTAGGACGCTGGCAGAACTGTAGAATCGACATTGCTGGGTTTGGCAATTAATCTGTATTTTATGAAAATATTGCTGAAGAGAGATTAGAATTTGAAATGGAATTTTGTCGTATTACTGCTATTTGAAACAGAGGTAGCTGGATGAATTTGGCTTGCATGAGGCAGGAAAGAGAGTCCCTCTCAAGAAGATTCTAGTTTACTTCTAATACTCCTATCATTTTTTTTATATGACTCCAAACCTGTCAAGTATTTCTATATATCTGATGGGTTGTGGTTGACAGCTATACCTTGTAACTGTAAGAAATGGTAGGTAAGACTACATGCATGATACACAGGGCTTCTTGTGTAGCAAGTCTAGCCTTCTCTATCTTTTCTGGTTTTTTTTTTAAGTGTACATTTATGTAATAGAAAATGAGAAAGCACTCCATACGGCTTTTGTTATGCGCCAACTTTGTCTTCCACTATTGATGTAAAGAAAAAAGTTTTAGTGACAGTTAGAAACCTACAGGACAACGTGGAGAAAAAAGGCTTGCTGAAAGTGCATGAAGTGGAAAAACATAGTTCAATCTGCATTTTAAAAAATAGAAAAAAAAAATCTCAATGATACAGAAATAATACAACCCAAACTCTTGGCTAGGCTGCTTTCATTGGGAGGGGATGTTGCACACTGGAACCCACAGTCTCCATTCTCCATAGCAAAGTGCACTTGTATGCTGGAGCTGACAGTGACTGGGGATCTGTTTCGTATTAGCAAGTTAGATGTGGCTCTCTGGCCTTTCCTAGTATAGGCAGTGTAGACTAACTCTGAATAATAAGTATCATGAGATTTTAAGTAACAGTTTAAATTTATTAGAGCAAAGTACAATATTCCCACTCTTTTGGGAAACGTGATCACACCTCACAAAACTGTTCTTAAGACATCCCACCATGTGCCTTAATGTAAACTTTACACTGGGAAAAAAAATTCTTCTTCACACAGGGGCCAACTTGATAGGCTTTATTAAGCCCTACTTGTTTTCAGTGTTTTGGAGGAGTTTAGTTGGCACGTAAGTTTTATACTGGCATTCTCCAAAAAGCCGAGCTATTTCCCAGAGCTTTTAAAATTATGGTGCCATCTTGGAACTGCCAAAGTGCTAAACAAGACAGCTTTTTTGACTGCCTGTCTTCCATGTCTTTAAAAAAGCACCTGCTTAGGAGGTCAAAATTAATGTCTTTTTGCCTTCAGATTTACACATAGTGAGTCAGAGGGGTGTCCAGATTGTATTTTGAGCTATTCAGACCTAAAAGTGCCTCTGAGTAAATTCTCCAGTGCTGCTTGATAAGGTCTTGTAGTTATTTCAATTATCTGGTCAGTATAGAAACATTTCTTTGGATACCATGTAAGATTTCATTCAGCTAACTGACACTGTTAACACCTCTCTTAATGCCATGGAATTTTTCATAGGTGAGACAGATCTCTTTCTAGGAAGAGAGAAAAGGAGATTTTAAAAAATTATTATTACTAAATTTTCTTTTTTTTAAAAATAGCCACTTACAAGCATGTATAAGGAAGGAATGGAACAGAAGTAGAAACTTCTTTCCAGCTATTGCCTACAAGTAGACTGTATTTACAGTCACATCATGTGAAGCACAATATAAACTTACTAATTTTGCCAAATGAGCCAGTACTTTAAAAAAAAAAAAAAAAAACTTTTAAAAAAATTAAAAGCCTGAAATGTGACAACAAAAGTCTGTTTCTACAAAAGCCCTTTTATACTGCTATAGACTTTGTGATCCCATCCTTCAGGATATCATCATGACACTTCTCGGATTTATCTTGTGCTTGATTGAAGTCTTATTTTTACTGAAAGGGCATAATTTTCAGATACATATCTCACAGCAAATGGTCTTAACACATCTGATACGCTGGTACGAAATCAGAGGAAAGTAAATGGTGTGTTAAATTTTTCTGAACTAATAATCTGTGAACCCGTTGCTGGCAATGGTTGTCACAAAACACACAGAAATAAAAGTGTAAACTGAAAAGGGTTTATCAGTTGCACAGTTGTATATGTTGAGATTTATTTTTTCCTACCAGTTGATCTGGGAGAGCATGTGTAGAGACAGACAAGTGTCACTGAGGAGAGCAAAAAGCAATATACAAGTCTGTTGGCCTAAAAAAAAAAAAAAAAATCAACCAAAAAAACCCAAAAAAACCCCACCCCAATAACCAAACTCTGTTACGGACTTCTTTTTGTGCCTCATGGAATTCATTCCATTTGTGATAGATTTGCTTTTTAAAAAATTAACTTGTCTTTCATATGTCTTTTGAAGTTTGTATAGTTCTGAGTCTTATCACTCCATAATACACCTGTCTGTCAGTTTTTTGTTGCTGATTGTCACTGGAATCGCACTGTATGTAAATATTTGCTAAGTCTTTGTAAAATGTAATTTATTTTAATATTTTACAATAAAAATTTTACAATTTATCTTCTCTGTCGTGAGGTAAATGACAACCAAATTACTTTTGTTAGTTTGTTTACAGCTTACGCTTAAAATCATAGACTCATTGCATTTGGAAAATACCTTTTAGATCATTAAGTTCAACCATAATCTACCTCTCCTGAGCCTGATTCTAAACTATGTCCCTTAGCACCAAAAACTATGCATCTTTTAAACACTTCCAGACACGGTGATTCAATCACTTCTCTGAGGAGCCTATACCAGGGTTTAAGCCTTTCAGTGAAGCAGTTTCTTCTAATTTCTAATGTATCATCACCTGGTGCAGCTTGAGGTCACTTCCTCTGGATGTGTCCCTTGTTACTAGAGAAAGAGAGGAACACCCACCTCACTACACCCTCCATTCAGTCAGTTGTAGAGAGCAGTGAACCTCCTTTTCTTTTTTTTTTCCCCTTCCCCCTCAGCTGCTCCTCCTAAGACCTGTTGCACAAGACTTTGTAATGCATCTTACAGGTGAGACTGATCCTAGTCCAAAAAGCTTGAAGGTAATGAGCCAATAAAGCATGTTCTGTTGTGCAAGGAGATGCCTGTATTTGTATGGGGTATTGATGACCTCAGTTCAGCAGCATCTGGTTTTCAATTGGATATAGCATAGTAAAGTATTCAGTAAGGATTTTGGACAGCTGTTGAAAGATAAACAGAACTTGATTCTAGAGTTTTAAAAGAAGAGGCACTGAGACAAGTGTTAGAACTGATTCATACAACAAACGAACATTTATGACTGTTTTCTCAATATTAAAGTAGCAGCTATTTATGAATCTTCACAAGATTTCTATCAGCAATGCTCACCATTTTGCAAGCTGTAAGTATTTATAGTACTTCAAGTCCACACATTTCCTTAACGCTTTGGAAGATAGGTAAGGAGCTGCCTTAATAGATAGCAAAATGTGTCTTGGTGATACCCATGATAGAAGTGGAACTGTCTACAGAAAGTGGGACAACCTCAGCCTAAGGGTGAGGACACTAAACCTTAGTTCTTGGCAACTGAGTGAAATTGCTGGGGAGATGCATAGGCATGGAAGAGTAGAGTAAGGGTATTACAATTTCGGTAAGGGTAGCTGATCTCTGCATTTTCTTCCAGCCCCACAGCAGAGTGGGAGGAAGTACCTAATCATAGAACCTTAGAGATTGGAAAGAATCTCCAGAGATGCTTAGAGATATGGTGTGAGGTGAATCTTGTAGAGCAGGGTTATTAGTTGGACTCGGTGATCCTGAGGGTCTTTTCCAACCTGGATGTTTCTGTGATACTGAGTTCCATCTCCCTGCCATAGCAGGATCACCTAGGGTGGTTCACACTATCTAGGTGGGTTTTAAAAGTCTCCAAGAAGGAAACTGCAACCTCTCTTGGCAGCCTGTTCCAGTGCTCCATTACCCTCGCTGTAAAGAAGTTTCTCCTCTTGTTGAGGCAAAATGTTCTGTATTCCAGTTCGTGAGTGATACAACAGGTAGCCAGAGGGAAGGGGGGGTTCTCTCATGAAACTGAGGGGAGGACATAACACAAGCACCTGATAACATTTCTATCACCTCCCAGCAGGTTAGAAGCCCACAGACTACTCTTTACCTTCCGCTCTCAGTATCTTAGCCGAACATTAGTAAATTACAGGCGTAGCATAAGGAGAAGTAGGAAAACAGGACAAACCTGTATCTGTTAAGTGCCTGTTCTTATGGTCCACGGCTGAATACAGGCTTTTCTGAACACAATAGCTCAATAGATAAAATCTGCAGACCAGCTGACACAAATCTTTTCATGGAACACTTCTCATAGTTCTTTACATTGTAAAATGCATGGCACCACCTGATACCGCCTGCCCTGCAGTTCATGGGAATAGATAACTCACACCTTGAATTCTGGGAGACAGAAACTTAGCAGGTGGAGAGTTGCTGTTCAGGAACATTTTACACAGGCAAGTGCTACTTCACTCCCTTTGTGGAAATTATCTGTAACTGGGCTTAAGTTCTGGAGAACTCCTAAAATATTTCTTTAAATTCTTATGCAAGGACCTGTGGGGAGGTTGGGAAGATCTGTTGCCCTATAGTTAAGCAGAGGAAGAATTTGTAAATTCATTACCTGTGCTCTGTGCATTTCAGCAGAGTTTGGTGGGGTTTGTTTTGTTATTTGAGTTTTGTGTTTTAAAAATATTTTTTAGCCTTGACATCCTCAGGGTGAGATAACTAATACTGTAATATTTAAAAATAAAAGGTTAGGCTGAGTGCAGTACCCATTAGATTTTGGCTTCTTTTTGTTCCAGAAAGCCCCCTGAGAGCTCCCCTGGCCCGCTTGCAGACTGCGCCTCTTCCATGCCTGGTTTCACAGCATGATTGCGGGCTGTGGTTTTCAAATCCACACCCAAGGAACAAGGGGGAGTGATGTGTGGGTGAGTGGGAGGAAATGTCACCCTGCCAGGGGCCACATATTTTACTGAGAGAAAACCCATGGCAGTGCTTTTCCTTGGCAGTCTCTTAGCTTTCTGCTCAAATGTGTCCATCACCTACAGGTCTTGTGCAACCTGGGATACTTCAAGGTCTTTTCACTTTCATGTTGGCAGTAACTTCTTCTGTGATGATGCTAACATGAGTCCTGCTGACTTGGGGCAGGTGGGCAAAGTCTCAGGGAGAAGGGATTCACTGCTGACATTTACTGCTTTGATTTCCATTTCAGCTTCTAGGAAAACCAGACGCATGAGGTGGCTTTTTGCAGGGTTATGCTTTGTCGCAGTACAGAGAAGTGTCCAAGCAGGTGTTCTGTGTCTTGGGATGAAAACAAATTGAAGCAGAGGTTATCCTGGGCTATGCAGACACCGTGGCAGAGGGAGTGGTACCGCAACTGATATGAGCACAGAGGTATAAAACAGAGCACAAAGATTAGCTATCTGACCAAGGACACATCAGAAGAGCTTATCTGGAAAGGAGGAGGTGAACTGCAGTGTTGGAGGTTTAATGCTTCAAAAAGGCACAGTGAAAGCCAGGAAACACACTCTAGTTGGGAGAGCTTCCTTTGTTGGCCAAGCTTCCAGGTACACCCCATAGCCAGAACAACTCCTGCTTAAAAAAAAAAAAAAAATAAAAAAAAAAATTATGATAAATATATTGACATGAGAAATATTCTATTGTGAATAATCACTTTCAATTTTACAAGCTGAACTAGGAAAAAAAAACCCCAAACAAAAAACTATGAACAAAAGATTGTAGCTTTCTATTCTTATAGTATTTTTAATGGAGTTCCATAAGTTGCATCCCTATTGTCACTCCTTGCTGCTCATAGGAAAGAGTACAGGAGTAACGGTGACAATTCAGTTGTTGTATTTTGATAGGAGTGATGTTTTCTACACAGAGGAATTTGTTGAAAACAGTGTGTCTCCTTTTCTCCTTACCAGGGTGGAGCTGTGAATGATACAGAAAGCAGAACAAAAGACCTAAAAATATTAATTCTAAAATTGGGGCAAGGAAGTTAAACCACAAAATATCTCCAGTAAAAGTTAACTTTTTTTTTCCCGTAGATGTTCTTTGAAATTTTCCCTGCTAACCTTTAATGAAGTGCTTTTGGATACTTCCCTAAATATGCCAAACAAAAGTACTTGTGGTTTTAAACTAGATCTATGCATCATCTATTCAGGAAAAAAAATTCTCATGTGAATATGAAAGTAGTGTATGGTGCCGTGGATATGTCTTTTAATGGCAAAAAATACACTCTGTAAGAATGACCATAATCCCAAACCAAGAGTGAAAAGCCTGTTCAAGGGCTGTCAAAAGTTTTGCCCTGTTCTATGGACTTGTGTCTTTAGGCGTTGGTAGATCACATTTTTGTTCATCACGTTTCTGGGTGTATAAGGAAGTATCTGTATTCCTAATGCTGAGAAGGTCAGAGAGAAAACATCCTCTTCTGTGCTTATTTGTGGGTTAGGCTCTACCAGTTGAAATCTACAACTACCTGAAAGGAGGTTGTAGCCAGGTGGGGGTTGGTCTCTTCTCCCAGGCACCCAGTGACAGAGCAAGAGGACACAGCCTCAAGCTGCGTCAAGGCAGGTTTAGGCTGGATGTTGGGAAGAAGTTCTTCACAGAAAGAGTGGTTGGCATTGGAATGGGCTGCCTGGGGAGGTGGTGGAGTCACCATTCCTGGAGATGTTTAAAAGGAGGCTGGAGGAGGCACTTAGTGCCATAGTTTAGTTAATTAGAAAGTGTTGGGTTATGGGTTGGACTCGGTGATCTCAAAGGTCTTTTCCAACCTGGTTAACTCTGTGATTCAGTACCAATCAAAATAAATTGGGCGCAGAGGAGCACTCATTCCTACAAACTCCTGTTTTCTGGGCAGAACTGCAAAATATGTGCATGCAAATGTGGAATAAATCCATGTGTGTGTTGAAATAGAAGTCCCAAGATTCTGAAGCTAGAGGATGTGTCTATTCATCAAGCTGTGCTGTTCTTCTGTAGCAGCCTTCATATTTGCTGCTTGTCAGCCGTATGTTGGCACTTAGTGAAAAGTAGAGGAACAAATCAAAACTTGAGACACCAACATCCTCCTTTCTATTCCTCTCAGCCTAGGACTTCTGCCAATTCCATCTCTGGCACAGCTGGAAAGGAAGGAAAAAGAGGAAGCTAACTGGTCTGTGTTTTAATTGCTGATTATAATGGGAAATTAATACAAGAACTATATGCTTTGGACATCTGTGGGGGATGCTGCCCTCTTTGGCTAGTTTTGTGGCAGTCAGTTTTTAATAGATGATAGAAAACGACAGAAGGTAGGCTTGCAAGTAGGCTGTCTTTCATGGAAGGAAGACACCAGTTCTATAATTTATTCTGTCCTACATTTTCTCCAGAAAATGAAGCTCCTTAAATTAATCTATTTGATATCAGACTGGACTCAGTACAACAGGGGTCAGACGAAGGTAAGAAGGTAATGCAAACACGTGCTTTTAAGTGTTAGCCTTCAAGTTCTTTGTAGCTCTGTAGTTCTCTATCCTTTACGGCTGTTTTTATTGCAGAGAGAGTCTGACATTTGGCCCTCACTCTGATGCCACTCCAGCAAAGTTAAAAGGATGTGGTGTTGAATTGAGAACAACATTTTTAGTTCAAGAAACATCATTTGTATCAAGTACATGAAGAAATCAGAGATCCAAAATTCTAGTAGCTGAGGGATATGTTATATGTAAGGAGATTTGCTCTAAAACACTAGGAAATTAGTTTTCTAGCAAATAATTTCAAGCAGGTTTCTAAAGATGTTCTGTGGCCTAGTGATACTGGCTTCTCTGAGGGCATTTAATTCTGTCACGTTTATCAGTACTTGAAAAGTATGATCTTATGGAAACATAATAGCTGGAAGCTGCAAAATTTGCAGGAAAGCCTGTTAAAATATGTAGGCTTCAGACAGACTTCCTCAGGAGAATGCAATAAAAATGAAAAAATAAGGTGAAAATTAATTAAAGTTCTAACTGTCTTTTATTGAAGAGTTTCTGACCCCATGTACTATTAGGCCTTCAAATGCTATGTGATTTTTGGAAGTGCTTCAGATAAGCTTAGCTTCCTCAGGTACAGAGAGGGAGGAAAATACTTTAGGAATAGAATAGAATAGAATAGAATAGAATAGAATAGAATAGAATAGAATAGAATAGAATAGAATAGAATAGAATAGAATAGAATAGAATAGAATAGAAAATAGAATAAGTCAGGTTGGAAGAGACCTCCAAGATCATCCAGTCCAACCTATCACCCAGCCCTATCCAATGGCACTAAGTGCCCCATCCAGTCTTTTCTTGAACACCTCCAGGGATGGCAACTCCACCACCTCCCTGGGCAGCCCATTCCAATGGCAAATCACTCTCTCTGGGAAGAACTTCCTCCCAGTATTCAGCCTATACCTCCCCTGGCACAACTTGAGACTGTGTCCTCTTGTTCTGTTACTGGTTGCCTGGGAGAAGAGACCAACTCCCACCTGGCTACAACCTCCCTTTAGATAGTTGTAGACAGCAATGAGGTCATCCCTAAGCCTCCTCTTCTCCAGGATAAACAACCCCAGCTCCCTCAGCCTCTCCTCACAGGTCTTGTGCTCCAGGCCCCTCACCAGCTTTGTTGCCCTTCTCTGGACATGTTCCAGTACCTCAATATCTCTCTTTAATTGAGGGAGCCAGAACTGGACACAATAATCAAGTGTTAGCACAGTTTATTTACTGTAAAATGACCATTAAAAAAAAAAAAAAACAACCAGCCACAAGGCTTAGGATGTAAAGAGAGGTGACTGGTTTCA
Source organism: Psilopogon haemacephalus (assembly GCA_013396835.1). Lineage (NCBI taxonomy): Eukaryota > Metazoa > Chordata > Aves > Piciformes > Megalaimidae > Psilopogon > Psilopogon haemacephalus. The sequence continues at coordinate 21,873 of VWZI01003567.1, read as the reverse complement.
AAGACTGATCTATTTAGACCTGCACAGTAATGACTCAAATAATTTTTCACAGATAGATACCACTTTGATCTGTCCATTTTCTGGCTCCCACCACTTCATACCTTGCTTATATACTGGATTTTCCCTTTCATTTGCTGCATTGTATTTGTCCTGTTACAATTCCTGTGGCCCTCAAGGAACATCATGACTGCTTGCAGGCAGGACACAGTGGACACTTGACATTTCAGGGCTGACAGGGAGAAGATAGATTTGGCTTCTCTCAAGAGTTCTGGTTTGAAATGCTTCAGCTAGAGGAGACAGAGGTTGAACAACCAAAGCACCCAGCTGAGTAGTCGTGGCTTCCTTCAGTGAAAAAGTTAAAGTTTTTGTACATTTTCAGTCATGTTATTTATACCTGCTGTGGATTTAGATTTGCAGGTTTGTGGTTTGCCAAGAGCAAGGGTAGAGCTTCAGGGCCATGAAATGGACTAGCCAAGCCTATTCAAATACTCACAGACTTGTGAGTAAGGCTGGGGCTCAACACAGTTTTTAAAAGAAGCTGTGCCTATTGTGATTTGTAGTTGCACCCTTTCCAGCTCCATATTCCTCCTCCCCTTCCTCCCATTCCAGTTCCCTTTCACTACTGCTTCTCCACTCCCCAAATCCATTTTATTACCACGGTTGCCTTGATGCTGCAGCCCCTGAAGTGGGAGGATAAAGCTTAGATATTTTAGTCTGGAATTCAGAAGGCTCCCAAAGCCTTAGAAACGCTTCAGCTTATTTCTGTGTGTTCACGCTGCTTGACATGACTATATTTGTCATGTAGATGTGACCAAAAACTATGTTCCAGTTGTACCGAGTAAGCAGCAAAGTTATCACCTGTTTAAATAAATCTTTGGCTCATAATCAACAGTTCAACAGCAGAAAAGAAATTGAATAGAACAAAATATGTTTGATTATTTACCAAAGACATAATGGCCTGGAGATTGAAAACAAAGAGTGGGACTGAGAGCCAGATGGCAACCAATATAACCTTGACAGCCTACATATTTAGTCTTTAGGGTACAGAAAACTCCCACAATGGAATTTTTTTAAGCACTAGAGAAATCCATATGTGCTACTTTCCCAGTTACAGTTATTCCAAATAAATGCCCAAAGTGTGACTTCTAAAATATCATAGATGTCTCAGGAACTGTTTGGGTTTGGGTAGCCCCAGAATACCAATGAAAGGATGAAAGCGGGAAAAGGGTCTCACGCCAACCACATCTGCAGAGAAGTCCCTATTGAGGCATTTGCTATCTGTGCTATCAAGGAGCCTATAGAAAGCTAGTAACACATGGGAAAGCAAGCTCATAGAATGGTTATAGCTGGTACTGCGTGCCATAGTTCTAGCATATTATGGTGCTAGGAAGTATAAAGGGAACCTTTTAGACAGGGACAGTCAGCTGATTACAGACATAGAAGAACAGACCTTGAATAGTAAGTGCCACTAAGAACTCAGGGAAGAATTCTCAGTGGCATTCACATGATTTGCATATCTCTTGGCTGGATAAACATCAGCTGAGGTAGAGGAGTCTTCTTCAAGTATCAGGATTAGCTGGTACCATCAATTTGTATACAAAAATGTAACCCTAGACAAGAAAGAAGGATAGATGAGGATAGTCATCATCTAGAGCTTTGGGAAGGAGGAAGACCAGAACATCAGCACACGATAGATACTGTGCAACAAGGGGGCATAAGAAGCCTTGTTAACTACAGATGAAGATGACTCTTCTACGTCACCATGTCCTGCTAAACAGATGTTGAACAGATCTTTATGTTTAACCCTGGCTGATATGTGAAGCGGGAAGGGTGAGAATATGAGTTTGGGTGAATGCAACAGCCTTAGGACACTTGTTTCTCTTGCTGGAGCTCTTCAAGTATACCTATGCACCTGGACTTGGATGTGACATGTTTCTGTAACAGAACATGTGCTACCATATGCCACCTGCTGGGAAAGGTATTGGAGGAAGGAAGAATTAACATCTATTCACAAGCAGCAAACAGTAGAGAGGCATTTTCTCTTCTCTACTGAATCAGCACACTGATATTCAAGGGTGAAGAGGAGCTAAGCCTACATCTTCATACTGAAGGTCTCCATTATATGAAATCAAACAAAAACTATTGTGCAAATGCTTCACGAGAATTGTACAACCTTCACTTGTGGAAAAGGCTCTTCAGGAGAGCAGCTGACAATTACTGAGGAGATAACCTTGTTCCTTGTTGGTTCAATGAGCTGTCTCATGTCTTGCTGCTTCAACATTCATTCTTTTTCCCAAAGGAGAGGCAGTTTTACTGTTCCCCTCAGGGATCAGATCAGAACCTAGATCTCCTTCACAGAATCCCTAACACAAGCTTAGTTTTTCCTCAGCTATTTTCAATGCTATTTATAGTCTTGGAAGGACAAAGAGTGTGAAATGACCTCTTTCCTCCCTAAATTGTGACTCTTTGTAGTAAGCAGACCTGTGTAACTGCATGCTGACAATAAGTAGCCAGCTAATTATATCCTTATTAAGATCTACCGGTGGTGTTTACATCACATCTCTTTGCAATTTTTTTTTTAAGGTACCCTAATTTTTCTCTGAAGTTTAATTTCATTATAATTTTCTATTCTCATTAGCAAGCAGAAATAATTAGCTGCTACTCTCATGTTAATTTTAATTTTCGCACTGCCCTGGGTGTAGAGGCCTCTGGTCAACAAAACAGGAAGAAACTAAAAACAGAATTCCTGGTAAAAAAAGCCAAAATATATCAGGATATAGCCCATATCCCACCTCAAGAAAGTTATCCCAAACACTTCAAAGATAATTAAAATCAAATTAAATATCTGTAGTACTGTCAGAAGTGCTACTGCATAGAAAGGATCTGGAAGTTATAAAAGTTCCCCAGCAAACAAGCATGATGGCTTCCAAGAGGATTAGTGTCATCCTGGGATGTATGAGCAAAACTAGGATATGTGAGAGATGGAAGGTATTCCACTGTCTTGAACAGTGTGACTAGTATGGGCTGGGATTATCACATTTTAAGGAAGCCTTATACAAGCTGAGAGTAGTCTGCATCACAGCCAGAAGGAAATGCTTTATGAAAGCATTACATTTGAGAAAATTATTAGAAAAGGCTAAAAAATGGGTTTATTCAAACTAGAAAATAAAACAAAATGTCTAGTACACAGATTTTATGAGCAAAAGACTGCTGAAGAGTACTCAGTGGGATCTACACTGTCTCTTGCAGACCTTGGAGTAGGTAAAAAAAAAAAAAAAAGTAAAAGAAGACATTTGTCTATACTTTAAGAAACATGACAGAGCTGCATGCTGCAAAATTCTTTCCAACTGTAAGAGTAATAACCTCTTCCACCTCAACAAAAAGGGAAACTTCTTTACTGTAAGGGTCCCAGAGCACTGGCACAGGATCTTCAGAGAGATTGTGGAGTCTCCTTCTCTGGAGACTTTCAAGGCCCTTCTGGATGTGTTCCTCCGTGATCTGAGCTAGATGGTCCTGCTCTGGCAAGGGGGGTTGGATTCAATGGTCTCTTTCAACCCCTGACATCCTGTGATCCTGTGACATAGACTTCAAACTACTGGATGGTTTGAGAACAGTTTAAGCAAACAGCTGTCAAGGATGGTGTTGCTACATTTACTGCCTGCAGTACAGAAGGGTGGATTTAAGTAATCTCTCAAGGTCCCTTTCAGCCTTATCTTTCTGTGTTTTTTGTCCTTTACTGAGAAGACCGATATTACTCCTTAACATTATTTCTATATTATATAATTATGGCTATTCAGCATGCTGAGTGTCTGCTAGAAATCAGATGTAATATTTTATACACATCCTAGACATCACAGAATGACAGGGGTTGGAAAGAACCTCTGGAGATCAAGTCTAACCCTCCCATAAATATACCTTTCAATTACCAAGATAAACTGCCTATGCTAATGGTTCAAATGGACTTAGAGAAGAAAAGAATGAGACCATGTAAATAATAACAAGACAAGGAAACTTCATATAATTGCTGTTTTCTGAGTTTCCTTAGTTGCCAAGGCCATTGGAAAATTGTATTGTATAGAATCTTCTGTTACATTCTCCATCTCCACTTTCCAGTACTGAGTGTTTGAATTTAATAATGTTAAGACAAAGTTTTCTGTGCCTGGGCCAGTCTATTCCATCTGGTTTTCTTCTTAAAAAGAAATCAAGTATTCTCAAGCAGCTTCTCCTGGAACTGTGTGTCCTCCTTGTCTATCTTTCCCTTGCACTCCTTTTTCACCTGTCATTGCTTTTCAGCCACATGCATGGATTTTTTGTTTTTAACTTGGATGAAGTGGCTGTACTTTACATCAGTTGTCATGCATGTGAAGTCACAGAAGTAATCTCTTGATTATAGTGCTCTGGATTCTGAGTCTGGGGGCTTTTCAGTGCTGTGTACCAGGTCTCTGCACATTTTCCCCTGTGGTTTCATCTAACGGGTGTGAAAAGAGGCAAGAATATTCTTCTCTGTTCAAAGCTTTGCCTTTCAGAGTAGCACAGATGCTTTGCAAAGCCACAGCCAGAAAGTAACAACTGGTATCTCAGAAGAACATCATTCCCCTCATGGGTGAGAGAACTGGCAAAACCTCTGACTGTTGTCAAGCTTTAGAAAAACAGCTCTCAGGAAAAAAAGAATAAGACACTTATTTACAATTCACTTCAATTTTTTTTTTTTTTTTAATTACAACTTTATCATCAGCTGCTGAGATAGTCCTCTAGAATTTTACAAAACGCTAAACTAATTTCAGTTTCTGGAGAAGAGGAATAAATCCCCTCAGACACCTGGGATTTGCTGTGTAGAAGAGAAGCATATTATAATGAGCAATAAATCAGCTGGGCATATGCTTTGAAATTATAGTGAGAAGAGAAAAAAAAATCACTTTACTAAGGTATGTTAGAGACCATCTGAAATACTTGGTGATGTAAATCTGGGTTTATTCAAGTCATGGAAAGATCTAGTAAGATCTGCATCTCTTTGTCTTAATTTCTTGGGTTATTCAGATTACAAGACCATTAAAAGAGTTTATATTACAGTTAATTACATTTCTCTAGAGTAGAGCCCAAAAATCTTATTTGCTCTTGTGCTGAAACTTCCCTGGTAAAGAAATACTGAATGTTCAGCTGCCATGAGTTCTCACATGATACCAGGGAAAATCCTTCCACGTAGCCCACATTAATCAGGCCATTCAGGAAAAGCAGATAGAAAGTCACAGAATCACAGAAACATCCAGGTTGGAAAAGACCCTCAGGATCACCAAGTCCAACTTACAACCCTACTCTACAAGATTCACCTTAAACCATATCCTTAAGCACCACATCCAAACAATCCTTAAAACACATCCAGGGTCAGTGGCTCAGCCACCTCCCTGGGCAGCTCATTCCATTGCCTGACCACTCTCTACATGAAAAACTTTTTCCTAATGTCCAATCTAAACCTACCCAGTCTCAGCTTGGGGCCATTCCCCCTTGTTCTGTCTCCAGTTTCCTGTGAGAAGAGACCAGCAGCAGCCTCTCCACAATGTCCCTTCAGGTAGTTGAAGACAGCAATGAGGTCTTCTCTCAGCCTCCCCTTATTCAAACTAAAGAGCTGCATCTCCTTCAGTCACTCCTCATAAGATTTATTCTCCAGACCCTTCACCAGCTTCGTTGCCCTCCTCAGGACCCACTCCAGCATAGGATCACTGGATGTCAGGGTGTCAGGGGGTTGGAAGGGACTCAAAGAGATCATTGAGTCCGATCCCCCTGCCAGAGCAGGACCATACAATCTATCTCAGGTCACAAAGGAATGCATCGAGATGGGCCTAGAGAGTCTCCAGAGAAGGAGACTCCAGTTATGTCATCATAGAATGCTGTCAGGTTTGTCAAGCATGATTTCCCCTTGGTAAATCCACGCTGACTACTCCTGATAACTTTCTTCTCTTCCAAGTGCCTTGAGAAGCCCTTCAGAATGAGCCACTCCATCATTTTTCCAGGAATGGAGGTGAGGCTGACTGGTCAATAGTTCCCCCGAAACTCTTTCTTGCCTTTTTTGAAGACTGGAGTGACCTTGGCTCTCCTCCAGTCCTCAAGAGCACTTCCACATCTCTCCTGTATGGCAGTGCCCAAAACTGAACACAGTACTCAAGGTGTGGCCTCACCAAAGCTGGGGACAATCACCTCCCTACTCCTGCTGGACACAGAATTTTAAATACAAGCCAGGATGCCTTTGGCCTTCTTGGTCACCTGGGCACACTGCTGGCTCATGTTCAGCTGCCTGTCTATTACAACCTCCAGATCCCTTTCTGCCAGCAGCTCTCCAGCCACACTGCCCCAAGCCTGTAGCATTGCTTGGGATTGTTGTGACCCAAGTGCAAGACCTGGCATTTGGCCTTCTTGAAACTCATCCCATTAATGTTGTCCATTGATCTAGCCTATCCAAGTCTCTCTGAAGAGCCTCTCTACCCTCATTCACATCAATACTGCCACCTAACTTGGTGTCATCTGCAAACTGACTGCTGACACTCTCTATGCCTGAATCAAGGGCGTCAATAAAGATGTTAAACAGAAGTGGTCCCAACACAGATCCCTGAGGAACACCACTGGTGCCAGGATACCAACTGGATTTCACTCCACTGACCACTACTCTCTGGGCCCTCCTGTCCAGCCAGTGCATTATCCAGGAGACAGCGTGCTCATCCAAGCCACAAGTAGCCAATTTGTCTACAAGAATTGTATGGGGAAGAGTATCAAAGGCTTTTTGAAAATCTAGGAAGATAATTAAGAAGTGAAGTTTGAACCAGTGTAAAATACTGGCCTTAGTTCACAACAGACACAGCGACTAGACCTGTCCCTTTCCTAGGCATGGCAGAGACAGGAAACACTTCAGACAAGCTGGGACACATCTCTCCCACACAGAACAGAAGTGCTTCTCTGGGTCTGAGGTTGACCAGCTCCTTAAGTCTTGCAATGTTCTGTGGAGAGCATGGGGCTCACTGCCACAACTCACGGTGCACTGCTGTGTCACATGGGGTCCTGTGCTCCCAAGACAGGAGAAGAAGCTGAGAAAGCAGTCCTGAGGCAACTGTTTTTAACAAACTCCTATTCCTTTCCATGTTTACCCTAAGTCATGCAATTTTTCTGCTCTGCAGTGTGACCTGTGTGATATCTCACATTAAGCCCAATATTGTCTTTGCCCTCTACTGGTATCCTGTTGAAATACAGAACCACAAACAGTTCCATCACTTCAGCAATTCAAAATTTCCAAACAAGGAGAGGGTACACAGAGACTACATGCAGCTGGCGGTGGGACTGTGCTTTTGGAGTAAGTAGCAAACCTGCATGAAAGCTCAATGAGCAGATTCCTATGATTCATTGAGCAGTAATGTCCCGGTGAGATAGGGCATGGCAACCCATTCCTCTCCTGCTACCCAGAGGTTTGCAAGGGGAACACTTTTCTATAGTAATATCTGATTGCAGGTTATTTATGAACAAGTCAGCCTAGAAAATGAAAAGTGGCTCTGCTAATTGTTCTTCATAGTATCTATTTACCTCATTGCACAGGATCACAGGATGTCAAGAGTTGAAAGGAACCCAAGGAGATTGTCAAGTCCAAACTCCCTGCCACAGCAGGACCATACAATCTAGCTCAGGTCACAGAGGAACACTTCCAGAAGGGCCTTGAAAGTTTCCAAAGAAGGAGACTCCACAATCTTCTGAGAAGCCTGTGCTAGTGCTCTGGGACCCTTACGGTAAAGAAGTTTCCCCTTGTGTTGAGGTGGAACCTCCAGTACTGAAGCTTACATCCATTGCTCCTTGTCCTACACAGGGAGCAAGTGAGCAGAGCCTGTCCTCTCCATCCTGACACCCAGCCCTCGGATTTTTAGAAACATTTATTAAATCCTCTCTCAGTCTTCTCTTCTCCAAACTAAAAGACCCCAAGTCTCTCAGCCTCTCCTCATCAGGCATTCTTCCAGTCCACTAATCATCCTTGTAGCCCTCCTTTTCCAGCAGATCCCTGTCCCACTTAAACTGAGGAGCCCAACACTGAACACAGTACTCTAGATGAGCTCTCACCAGGGCAGAGTAGAGGGGGAGAAGAACCTCCCTGGATCTGCTCTTCCTAATACACCACAGGATCCTATTGGCATTCTTGGCCACAAGGGCACATTGCTGTCCCATGCAACTTGCTATCCACCAGCACTCCCAGGCCCTTTCCACAAGGCTGCTCTCCAGCAGATCACCTTGCAGCCTGTACTGGTGCAGTTTATTATTCCTCCCCAGATGCAGGACTCTGCACTTGTCTTTGTTGAACCTCATGAGCTCTGTGCCCAGCTCTCCAGTCTGTCCAAGTCTTGATTGATGGCCACACTTTTTTTTTTTTTTTAATCCAGTCTATCAGAAATAAATACAAAACTAAATATGAGTAACAACTTTCAGAAAATAATTGTTCTCTTCCCTCAGCTCATACATCAGTAATGGCAACTAGTGAAGGGCACCTCCAGCAGTGGCAAAAATAACTTAAACAAGAGACTAGCAATTGTTTTCTCAAAGAAGAAACATTAATCTGTAAACCAGATTTCAAAACTTGTGATGCCCTTTTTATTCTTCAGTTGAATATGTTTAAGTCAAAGTTATAACCAAAATTAATTTTAATTATGTCTTAAAACAGCAACTCAAAAACACGGGGCTACTCTTTGAGACACGGTCAGTGTGCCCATTACTGCTGTTCTATGTACATCCTGTATACCACAATCAGATGTTTCACTTTGACAAGGAGTGTGTAGTAGTACCATTGTGGTATATGCTCCTTAGCACCGATTACTGGAAAGGCAGTGCAAACTCTCCATTCCTCATTTTCTCTCAGGCGGCTCCTAATGTGCTTTTCCGCAACCTGTTTTGATCAGTCTTCAGCCTCCACATGTGGGATAGACTTCTGATCCACCTTTTTCATCTGCTTCTGCTTTTTGCGGTCACAAGTTGACCTCAAGAGCTCAAATGGCTGTGTATCTCTCAACATCACAAAGCTTACAAGATCTTCATGAGGAGCTTCCTGCTTTGGTCTTCGTGGCAGAAGCTACCATTGTGGTGATGTATTGCCCTGAACCAGAGAGGCTCAAAGTTGTTTTTCCTCTGCTCAGCCTGGAGAAGATGTCTTTATCCTATGTGTGTCCACAGTAACTTACCTGCAGTACAGACATTTACCTTGGAACCGTCTAATGTATGAGCACTTGACTTTGCAGTGATACTGTATTCTCCAGCCCTTCCCATCCTTTTACTACTTCAATTTGTGTCTAAGACAGATGTGATCAGAGTCTCACCAGATCCTCCCAGCACTTATTGCAAATCTGCATTCCTCATCCTCTTTGAAACTACATCAGTCTTTACAGTAACAGAGACTGGTCTTTAGAATGTGTTTTAGCAGATATTTAACTTTTCTTCCCAGCCATTATCCTCGTAGAATCACAGAATTGTTTAGTTTGGAAGGGCCCTCAAAGATCATCCAGTTCCAACCCCCCACTATAGGCAGGGACACCTCCCACTAGAACAGCTCACTCAAGGCCTCATCCAACCTGGCCTTGAACACCTCCAGGGAGGGAGCAGCCACAACCTCCCTGGGCTACCTATTGCCAGTGTTTCACGACCATCACTGTAAAGAACTTCTTCCTAACATCTAGTTTAAATCTCCCCTCTTCCAGCTTAAAGCCATTACCCCTCATCCTGTCGTTACAAGACCTTGTAAATAGTCCCTCTCCAGCCCTCCTGTAGCCCCCTTTCAAATACTGGAAGGCTGCTATAAGGTCTTCTCAAAGCCTTCTCTTCTCCAGGCTGAAGAGACCCATCTCTTGTAGTCTGTCCCCATAAGAGAGGTGCTCCAGCCCTCTGAGCATCATCATGGTCCTCATGTGACTTTACTTTGGATTCTCTAATACTTATATAGTTCACAGGAAGACCATATACCTCAAAAAGCTTTTTGAGACCACGGTGTAAGTTCCAAAAGCTGTTAACTTTCAATCATTGGGTTGGTAGAACTGATTTAGGACAAAAATCAAACCATTACAGCCCTTGTGCCCCTCTGAACTAAACCGAGTGTCTGAGGTACTCCATCTAGTTACCTCAAAGGCCATCTCTTCCTCTAACTTATGCAGACTTTCAGAAATGTCCCATACTAGTGAAGAAGTGTAGGTGCTCAGCTATCTACATCACGTTTGTCCTTATGGCCGGCTTCTGATCTCCCAACCTTTTCAATCTTTCTGTCAAGATCCTCTTGCTTTGACATGTTTATTGTTACTGTCTTCTCTACAGCACTGTAGAATCACTGGAGAAGCTGTCACCGGACGTGAATGTTCATAATAGCATCAAGTTGCACCACAGAAAAGATCTAAAGCTTCTGGTGAGGTTGCATTAACTACGGAGCTACCATGGGAGAGGCATCCCACTGGCCAACAAATTACATAGGGAAGTAGTCCAACAGACAAGAAATAAATTAGTTACAATTTCATTATAGTTTTGAAAGAAACAGTACCTGGATTGTTTGTTTGCTTCTCAGCAATGAACTCCGAAATGTGCCCTGCTCCTATAGGATCTAAGAAATTGCATCTTAGGTAGCAGTTTGAGTAACAGCTGAGAAACTGCAAATCTCCCCCCCTGTTCTCGCCTAGGCAACAATTTCTTTCAAAATTACTCTTTAGTCACTGATTTCTTCGATTACAAAGAAGGGTAATTATTTTTTCCTCTGTACTTCACAAACGAGGCAGCAAGCAAGCCAGCAGCAAGATGAAAGCAAAAGAGGCATCTGGTCTGCTGAAGTTGCTAGCAGAACTCCCACTGCCTGCAGCGTTGTCAGACTTTCACACTAAGGATTAGGCACATCCTAATCCGCCCTGATCTTTTATGCAAAAGACTACTAAACCAGCCTTTAAAGTTCTATCAGATTAGACGCAGGCAAACTTAACAATTCTAAGGCCTTTTAAAGATAAATCTTGTACCTCTAAGAGGCCTGAGTCACCATGTCTGAATGTTTGGAGACTGTGACTTAATTCTGCTGAGGAGGGATCCCTTGTTCAGGCTAATGATCTCACCCGGGCTGATGCCTGAGGAATCTGCTGGCAGCAAGAAAAACACAAGAGGCAGTTAACTTCCACAGTCTGCTGTAGCAAAGGTTTGTCATGCCTGGTTCCCCACTGACTCCTCGGCCCTTCAAATTCACCAGCTCCCATTCTTGGCTATTGTGTCTCTCTTGTTTCTGCCCGTGCATGCTAAGGAGGATAGTTTAAACTCCTATAAACATGTATTCACTTAATCTTTGCAGCTGATAGATGTAAAACGATAGTGTCTGGGAGTGGTTCAGCAAGGCCATTTCCAAAGCAATAAGGGTTCTCCTTTTTTGTGTCCCTCCTACCAAAGGATGCATTCCTGGCTTCCGTCCTCTGGGGACAAACCGGTGTGCTGGGGGGAGTAACTCTTTTCACTTGATGAATAATTTTTTGTCCCCCTAGTTTGACTGATAGCAACTCTGAACTTGAGTAAAGTTTAAACTTCTCCTGACTGTTGTGGAAGAGATGTACGCGTACGGCTCCGTAATTGGATGGCGAAGACATCCCACACTATATGGCTACTTTCTGAGATTTTTTTTCATGCTGCGTCTGAAAGTTAGGCATGAAAATAAAAACGGTCAGAGAAGAGAGTAGCTCCTGTGTAATCAGATGTATTGCATGGGTATCACAAGTATCATTTTTCACAAATACATCCAGCTTCCTTATAAATCTAGCTTGGGATTTTAGCCCTAGATAAAGCTGTTCCAATTTCTCATTCCTCTGGGGTTTGCAAACCTGATTTTCAGCACATATTTATTCTTGACCAGTTCTTACCTATTTTTAGTAAGCTTAATGTTGTTTTTCATCTTAAGTATTCTCATCCGTTCCCAGTGTTATGTCCTGGCGTACTTGCTTACAGTAATTGTATCCCCATTCTGCTAATTTGTTCTTTTTTTGCTAGACTAAACAAACCTATGTCCTTTATGTTCTCCTTAGTTAGTATATTTGTCTTGCCCTCTTCCACACCACTCTTCTATGCACTGGAGTAGCCAGGTATTTTTACAGATTAAACCTCATCAAATAAAGACTCTTCTCACTCCAAGAAGGGCAACAAGGAAAAAAACTACATTGAGTTGTAAACTCTTGCTTATTGATACTGTTGCTGCTTTATCAATAGCAATAAACTCTACTGTATTTCCTGTTCATAATGAGATCAACTGATGCATTTGGTTCTTTCATCTCCCCTTTCAAGGTATCCTGAAAATGAATGAAAGCTAAAGTATCATTTTGAGACTTTAGTTCAGTGCCTATATTTTTTTCCAGCTAGAACCATAAATCTGGAACCAGAGTTACTTGTCCTTTAATGATTCACTCTGTATTTTAACCAGAGTTCAGTGTATAAGAGCTGACATGACATTTTACATGTGCTCTAACTCAGAATATAGATGAACTTTACAAAGCTTCTGGAAGGGAACAAAACCAAACCTTATGTATTCCAGGGAACATTTCCACAAATCACAGGAGAGATTGGTATCTTCTGGAAAAAAAAAAAAAAAAATTAGCTTGTGTCTCGATTAGCAATGTGGGAGGGAAATCCACAGTAATTACAACTACAAAACCCTGGATGCAGGTGAATAGTTAAGAACTGTCTTCCCTTCTTTTGTAGTTTCCATTGCATGGCAGATTTACTGGAGTTTTAATAACAGAGAATTGGAGTGTTGTGCCTATTGTGTTGTCTCCAAAACCCTCAAATCTGGAGAAGAACCTTAAAACAGAGTAACAGTACTTGGAACTGAACTACAGTGGGCACTGAGAATGCAGGTTGAGAACCAAAGGAGGATCTGAAGACACCCTATAAACAGGGTTGCTGTCTCCAGAGAGTAACTGCCATCTCTGAAGTGCTTTGTGCCAGATGCTATTGACATCCTCTCCTCTCCTCTCCTCTCCTCTCCTCTCCCCCTCACTGAGTTCATCTTTACCAAGGAGGAAAGCTGTAATCCACCAAAACGCTTGATGAAGAATCAGTCAGACATCCTATGTCAGACTTACACACATTGTGTGACTTCTGTGACCCTGAAATATGGCACCCACTCTGTTCAGAAATTAGCCTTGATTTATCAAAAAGTTAATTTCCAGTCACTATGACTGCAAGGAAAGCTGAACACAAGCTGATGCACTGGTATTTACTACCTGAAAAATAGCACTCTAAGCCACTCTGCTCACCTTAGCAGGCATATGAGTTTTAGTGCTTTGAGATGAAATTGAAATAGCTTTTCAGAAGAACCAACTAACTTATTTATCATCCCCATACCACACTGCCTTTCATTCCTTCATTTAAGTAAGCTGCTGTCCTCATTCCAACTCTATCTCCTTGTGATAGGTCTGCAATATTCTCACCTTTTGCAGCACAATGAAATTTTGAAATGGGAAAGACTTATAAACCAAATTGCACTTCCACATAGAAATTGTGTTTTACCAGATTTCTCCAGCATATGCTTAGTTCAGTAAATAAAAGCACATTTAACTGATGAGCAGCTGAATTTTCTCTTTCAGTTTAATATGATCCAAGTCCAAACATCTTGCTGTCAAAAGTGGATCTAAGTAAATACTGCACCACCAGGATCTCTACACTGAAGACTTTTTGTTATGGAACATCATTTTGGTGTCATAAAGAGCTGCATGTGACAAGGACTATGATGCTGTGAGGTCTCAGCATGAGAATTAGAAACAGAATTTGACTGGTAAATAGATGAAATGTGCTGGTTTGCTTATCTTTTACTTCACCCAGTGTGTATATTGTAAGGAGCTATAGTGAAAAATTTCTAAAACACCAGGAACTTTTCCCCCTCAAAATGCCCACTGCATAAACCTCTGCAAACGCAGAAAATGTATTTAAAGAGGTATCTGGCTATGCTGTTATTCAACAATGTATTTTCCCCTTAAACACAACCCAAAATTTATCACTGAAATAATCTGAGTGTTAGTGTCAGCCCATGCTGGATCAGTCTGGTGTATCTTTCCGTCTCTGATTGCAACAGGTCTTTATTTCTACATAGGATTTCAGATCTGAAACAGACTTTGAGAAGTAAAGGACTAGCTTTGAGTCTTGTCAAAGAACTGCATCCATCATGAAGACACTCATCCGGTATTTTTGAACATAGGTTTCAAAACATTCACAAGAAGAGAATGCAAAATGCAGAAATACTTGGAGAGGCTGTAACAAAGCTTGAAAGGAGATGCCAGCTCACACAGAGCTCATACACAGTCCTTCTTACTGCATACATGACTCTTGCAAAAGACTACGATTGCTTCCTTGAATGCATCTCCTATCTTAATTAACAGAAAAAGTAAGCACTCTTTGGAGTGTTGAGCACACTAAGCCCTGTGTCAGAAGTCCTGTGTGTCTTACCAGAGAAGCTATTGCATGTGCTGGTACCTCTGTGCCCCCACAGAGGACTGGGGGAAAATGCTTTCCAAACAAAAGTATTTTTTGATTCTATGATTCTGTGACCTCAAAGCACTTCAAACTAGGTAGAAATTGAAGGGCTTTGAGATCATAGAATCATAGAATCAAAAAAAAATGCTTTCATTTGGAAGGGAGCCTTTAAAGGTTATCTAGTCTAACACCCTTTGAGCTTCAAAGGAAAGAGCAGTATTACCACTATGTAGGCAGACTCCTTGTATGGTATTGCTAATTTCTGATTGCTTCGTGTCCCAGCCTCCTAGACTGGGAGCTACAGAGAAGGCAAGGCCAGTGTCACATATTTTATCAGTGGTTTCATTGAAGATAGAAGAAAATGAAAGGGGGAGCACCAGAGACAAGGTGGCAAAAGCACCTGTCAGTTTGCATCTCCCATTTTGGATGAGATTCTGAGCACTAAGTGCTTTACAGGTGCTCTGAATAGTCAGAGGAATAGTGTGTGCACCCAGTATTGTATTATTCCAATGAGTATGATAAATGAATTGACCTGGAATTTCCTGCAGCATTATCTGAAGCAAGTATTTCATTTTGTAGA
Organism: Psilopogon haemacephalus; assembly: GCA_013396835.1. Taxonomy (NCBI): domain Eukaryota; kingdom Metazoa; phylum Chordata; class Aves; order Piciformes; family Megalaimidae; genus Psilopogon; species Psilopogon haemacephalus. Next base: position 6,809 of record VWZI01003567.1, on the reverse strand, counting down.
ATATTTATAGTAATCTAATTGTAGCAGGTCAGAGTGACTTGACAGACAGCTGGGCAAGCAAAGATCTTTCTGAAGTTGGACAAGCTGGGAAGAATCTTTCCTTCCACCAGGCCTGAACCATGATCCTGTCACCTTTTCTTCTGCAACAATGAGAAATCTAGGTCACTGTCAGACATACCACAATCATGCAAGGATTGTCAGAGCTTAATTGCAGCACACAAAAGGTATCTATACAGAAATACCTTTGAGGGGATCACTCCAAGTCAGCGACGGTAAAGCACTGGCACTGCTATCCAGTTGAGCACAGGCAAAAATCTGGACCATCCATAAGTTCCAATACTTTTTAAAAAGAAATGTGACATCACACATCAGAACAATTTGCTGCCATTGGTCTAAGTAATGATTTTTTTTATACAGACAGAGCAGAAATCTGGCTGTGTATGAGGAGATTCATGCTTTTATACATTTGGGAATCAAGCAAAAATTCACATTAAAAAAAAATATAATATGCTAATGGCAGTTATCAGCTAATGTTTCCACATGGGTGAAGTAAATTAATAACCTTTCTGACTGCAGGCAGTCTTCAAACAAACAAACCAGCCAACCAACCCCAAAACCCCAAACAACGTCGACACTCAGCATCACTTTCCTAATTCATAAGGAAGCCTACTTAAAGTTCTCGAAGGCCAAACTTAGACTCAGGCTTCCAGGCACACTTTTTTTGCCTCAGAAGGACCCATCTGTGTCATCAGGTACGTGCCCTGGACAGTCTCTAGGGAGCAGGCAGGAAAAATAAGCATTACCTGGACAAACCTTTATGTTAGCAAACAATTTCCTATAGCAATTTTTTTCCCCAGCAATCAGGGGCTGGGGACAAACATTCCCCACCCTCAGACAACAAGTCACAAGTTGTACATATTTCAAAACTCTGTGTTATGAGTAACTCTCCAGAGCTCCACCACATTCCATCCCAACTGACAAATTCCAGCATATTTCTAATGTGCCACCCTATGTCTCCTGTGCTTTTATTTAGTTACTCTTCTCTTTCCTCCTTTCCTGACCAGACAGCGAGAGGGTTATGGTACCCACGAGGAAAGAAATGAGGAGCTCACCAGAGGTGGCTTTTGCCGTACCGCTGGCTATGAATTCTGCCCTTCCTTCTGCTTTTTGTCTTGGGGCAAAAAGAAGTAGCATCCAGCTGCAAAGTCCTCTGCTTGATCTTCTCTAGGGCAGGATAAACGAATCCTTCTTATGCTTAAATCCCATCCCCTAGCACATGACGGGCACCTCCCACTATTTCTCCCTGCTCCGTTGCCCAAAGCAGGCAAACAGTCACTGTCACATCTGATCTTGCTGCATCTTCCTAACCACACACACACACACACACAAAA
>VWZI01003565.1:75491-101640 GCA_013396835.1 Psilopogon haemacephalus | reverse complement strand
GTTCTAAAAGGTGGGGGGGGCAGGTTACTGCAAACCCACTACACCATATGAAGAAAAAAAAAGGCACTTCTTTTGATGTCATTGACTAATGGATACTAAGTTAAATTGCTGTAGTTCTGGTTTTACTAAATGTTAGAAATATGTCTGGATGCCATCTTAGATATACATGGCAGCAGCAGAGCTCTTCTTTGTAGGTTTCCTGTCATATCTTTGAAAGGATAAGAAAAGTGTGGTTGCAGACAGGATTACTAGTTTTGTCTCATTGGTTCTACGTCAAATACAAATTTTGCCTCCTCTTCAGTGATGCAATACATGACAGGATATGAAATGTTTACTTTGATTTTCATCATCCACAAATGAAACAAAAACAATAGCTAGGTGTGCTCTCTCAGCTCTCTGGTCCCCTTGAACTGTCTCCCATCATGCTGTTTCATGGTAAGGATGAAGTCTGATGGGCTCAGCCTCCTTTCTGTGGTCCTAGGTTGACAGCTAGTGTTTGAGGAGTCAGCTCTTCCTTCAGTACTGGCACAAGCTACTCTTGGTTCTTGTGTATAAGGAGCAATACATCATGTATGCTATGATTTTCTCTTCCTCTCTGTGTGTTGATCTCCAGTGAAGTAAGTTATGATATTTAGAATGTCAGTCATTAGACATGGGAGTGTAACATTTTAACAGAGATGAATGGGAAATTTATCCTTCAGAGTGCTGATGTTGCAAGTTCTCTCTATGTTCAAACCATTATCCAAGTCCTGGCCTTCTGCTGCCATGGGGAAAAGAGAAAGAAGGATGAGTAATACAGACATTAGTGTATTCCTGGCAGTGTCAGGTGGTACAGACACTTTCTCATCACAGGTCACACAGCACCCATGTAGCCTGTGTGCTCACATCTTATCCTACATGACTTTGAAATGAGAGCACCCTTGCTTTAAGAAATAAATACATAAACCACAAGAAGCCAAGATTTTGTAGGGCAGAACAGTTACCTAAGGTGTTTTGTGTCTTTGCACAGGTTTTGCAGATAGAGTTGTAGTAGTGGAGATACATGCAAAATGCAAGGAAAAAAAAAAAGAATTAGTTAACCTCTAGTATGTATTTTAGACATGAAAATGAGGATTTATGGTTCTGGATAAATAATGTTGCCCTTTTGTTGTTCTGAACAAAATTAAGTCAACATTATGGTGAATGAACCTAAATTCATTTTGAACAAATACATGTTATTGGTTGGCAATAATAAAAAGGGATAAATCACTAAATACTATGTGTTTCAAAGGATATTGGTTCTGTGCCACAAGACCATTATTATGCAGTGGCATAATGTATTGACTTCATGTAAAATGTTAATACAAGTGAGTGTTTTGGATTTGTTGTTGTATGAGCTTGTATGTGTTATGAATTTGTTTTGCTGTATGTGGTCAGAGAAGAAAATATACTTGGGCACCTAATATTTTTGTGTCTGCTTTTGGAAGTTACAAATACAACAAAATCACCTAATCAAAAATGAAATGTGTGACAAAAAGATAATTTCCTACTGCTTTACCTTGTGAAAGCAAACAGTGAACTCTAATTTAGTGTCCACAAGTCATATTTCTTTGCGTTATGCTATATAATAATTTCATTTTTAATTTTAAAAAACACTGTAATTATATGGGCCTCTTTGAACTAATTTATGTGTTTTGTACATTATTTGAAAGCATAAGTTTTGCTGATTAACTTCAGTTTGCTTCTTTCCACTCAGCAGTTTCATATTCATTTAATTTAGACAATGTTGAGCAGCTATGTGTGGAATTGATACTTGCCATGAAAGCAAAAGTTATTCCTGTGCTTATTTTGTTGAAGAATGTAACATAAGAATTTTTCATCTAATATTAGCTTAAGTACTCCTAAACATTATTGTGTGTTTGGGTTGAAAACGTATGACTCTCAATTATCTCTGAGTTAAAACAGCTTCATGGGTTAGTGCAAGTATTATGTAGATAGAGTACTGTAGAAGAGATAATACATTTTAAAACATATCTTCTAAAAATGAAGAGCAAAGGCCTCTTTCTCTCTGCCCATAGCATCTTTCTTCATAGGGCCTTTTAATAATCAAAATAATTAAGAAAGTCCTTTCTAAAGGAAGGCATTTAAACCTCTCTTATACATTTACACTTTAATCATATTTCTCTAAACCATATTATTATCAGATATTTTCCCTTTCTTTCCCTTGTATTCATATGCTTGGTGGTGGGGCTGGATTCAGAAGAGCTCACTCTAGTAGTGAAGGTTAGTTAATGTTAGTGTTTTCAGGATATGAGCCTTTCTGATGGAGACAGGATATTGTCATTATTATTATAGCATTACTTCAATAGTAGACTTTGATGAATCTATTCACAGTGGTAGAACTGATTTTTAGGTTTTGTCTCTGTGGGAAAGTTAGTGTAGAATAAGCCATAATATAAATTTATTATAGAGGAACTCAGTGCATGTCAGTGCTTTGCAAAGCTGCTCAAGCTAGATGTGAATCAGACCCTGGAGGCAGTATAGCTGGATGAGTGCAGTGCCGTGCCTAAACTAATTAGTCCAACTGAGAAGCAGGATATGTTATGGAAGAGTTATATTAATATGGTCATACTTCTCAGTTATCCAAAACAGATATATCAGAACTGGCACTCCATGGCAATAGGTACACTTGCAGTGCAATAGTTTAATCGTGTAACTCTGTGTGGTCCTTTGTAGGTCATTCACAGATGGAATTAGTGCACAGTAACTAATAAAGTGTTCATTCACAACTTGGCATGCTCTATAATACCCACAGACTCAAGTGCATGCTCTGCAATGCCACAGACTCAAGTATGGAATCCAGACACAAGCAGAATTTGGTGATGTTATGTCACAAGCTATTCTATAGGGATATATTGTTCAGTTCCTAGAGAAGACTCTAGTAGCTGTAAGAAAAGGGCTGGAAAAAAAATCAAAGATCTGTGGTAGTAAAGAGGTGGAGCATGTCCAAATCAACCCCCTCCTTACCAAATTTCTGAAATAATTTAGTCTGTATTTCTGGAATAGCAAGAGATTCCATGTACTTACATGAAAGAGTCTGATTCTCCAGAAGAGGTTAGCTGTACTGGTTTAAAAAACAGGCCTCCTAGTTCCTCAGTTTGGTAAAGAGGAGTTCATTAGGTCTGAGGTACAAAATGTCATGAGAGACACCAGAAGTAGCCATGTATTTATGGGAAAAAATTTTTAAACTCCAAACAACTAATTCTGTAGCATTTACTAGTTTAAAATGGATGACACTCAAGTACTGTGTTCAGAAGGGAATATAATGCAGTGAGTTGATGCACTAATGCAGGCTGTGCACTATCAACAAAAGCGATTTCAGGATGAAACAACATATCGTAACATAACCAACTCACTAACATTAATCAACTCACTTTGTTTGTATATGTGCACATATATGGATGTCTTCCTCGGCTCCCATGAGCTGAAGTCTTTGCCAGATTTTTCTTTAAGCATTTTTAGGAAGGACTGGATTAAAAATATACATGTTCTGTGTGCTTTGCACTCCCCAAACTCTTACTGCAGGTGGTGTGGCTAGGTGTCATGAAACACATAGCCTTAAATGGCTTTATTAAGTTTGAGATACCAATGTGGAAATTCTTTGCAGATCTCCCTCAGTTTTCTTTAAACAACTTTTCTACAATTTCTGAATACACTTTGCTACTACTGGAAGTTCCCATCTACCTTTTCAGGATAAAAGTTAATGAACTACACCTCTGGAAATAATTACCCCTTATTTTTATAGCTCTAGCATTCTATCATCAGGTTCACAGTGTAAGCTGTTAGTAAAAGGTTTGTGATTTGCATCTGGAAGGAGGAAAAAAAACCTAGGTGCTCTTTTACAGGCTACAGACATCATTAACAAGTCTGAAGGTCCTACTTATTTTTCCTAACTCTGTCATTAGCTGAATAGTGTGTTCATGCTTCTTCAGTTTCTCTTTCAAAGTCTTCACTCAGAATTTAGTGGCCTGAGTTTGATTTGTAAGATCAATTGTGAACCGTCACTAATTGTAGGTCTAATGCTATGAGTTACCTCTTAAGGCTTACCTTTAAGACTTACCTCTTAAAGGAATGGATCACTGAAACACATAGGTCAGTGGCATTAGTTTCCTTTATCTAGCCAAGATACCTCTCTACTTCCAAACGTCGGAACAAATCACTGTAGTAATACTGGGAAGCAAATATCTAACTAGTGGCATTTTTGTAGGCTTCAGTCAAGCTTTCTTTAATACTTCCTTTAAAAGTTGTTGCTGCCAACTACCTTGAATTGAGAGGAAAACATCCTTCTTAATAAAGAAATCTACTGAGAGTTTTATCTTGGGCTTCTACCATTTATTCTTTGAGATATATGCTGAATGTGCTACACTCAAATTTGAGATACTGGTTGTATCAATATGGACCCATGGTTTCAAGCCTTTAGATATGCAAATTGTGTTTCTGTAACGAACAAAACCTTAGAGACCATGCTGTTGTGGTTCCACAGAGCCTTTATTGCGCCTCATCATTATGCTAAATTAATACAAATTTTCTGTGTGTCCAGAATTCAAAGTCAATCAAGTGGCTTAATCTCTGAGGGCATGGGATAAAAATGCTATTATTAAAGTTTGGAAGAAGGTGAGGGATTACCTTTAAAAGCATCGAGGCTATGTGCTAAAACAGCAGCTCTGAAACACAAGCCCGTTATGAACCGCATCTTAACTGAGCATGAACTTACAGAATGCCTCCTGCCCTGCTCTGACTGCACAAACTCCTCACATTTGTAGAATGTATTTTTGGGAGCTTCAGGGGCTGGCTCTGTAGAGAAGCAGTGTTAGAAAGTTATTTGTGATTTGTTACTGTTCTCTAATGCTCTGAATGTTTTGACTTTATATTTTTTTAAGTTAATCGCAGTGTTTACTTTTTATGTTTGTTTCATCTTTTTCCCCACATGCTTTGATTTTCTTAGACAGAATCCACAAGATGAATCAGTGCCAAATGTCCAGTGAGTTTTCTGAGGCATATTAGCACATGTTATGCAGCTCTTGAGATCCACAATCTGCAGTTTAAAAACTTGTGCGTTAACAGATCCAAATGTACTTTGGAAAATATCTTTTAAAATTATGATACTGTCATGATATTTATAAAGTTGCTAAAGCTATTTAATATATCAAATTCTAATCCTGATCACCCTAATTCTTCTTTGCAGACGTAGGTGTCATCTTACTGTGCAGAAGTAATAATGAGTGGCTTGTCGATGCTATGTTTGTGAGGATTTTTTAGGTACCTTTTGTTTCTGAACAATTTTGAAATTTTCCCATACCTCCAACTTGAGATGTGGTTTTACTTTGGAAAGCAAGGAAGGACACAATAGTCACTTGAGGTTCTTTCTAATCTTGTTTCCTTTTAACTTCACTAAATAAACAAACTGCACCGACAGGCTGAGTCCCAACCATGACACAATGCTGCTGGGTCAAGCTTGCATCACGGCAAATCTCTGGGTGCACTATGCCTATGTAGATGTTGGTGTTTCTATTTAAAGACTAGCACCCCAGATGAATACTTAGTGAAAACTGAGGAATGATAGGTTTTGTTTGTATTCCTCTTTGTGGGAGATTTCTTCTTCTACCTTCTAGAAGTCATACTGATCTGCTGCAGTGCTAACAAAAAGGCAAGTGTAATATGACAATCGTTAGTTGTTAGAGGTTAAAGTTGGCCTTGAAATTATCTTTGTACTGAAGATTCTGATATGCACCTTTAGAGGAGTTGCCTCAGGTGTCTTTTGGGAATCTGGTTTGCTGGAATTTATTTTAAGTAGATTTCTTCCCCGGTCATTTGAATATTAGCAGCCTCACAACTGCCACCCTCCCTGCCTCCTAAAAAAAAACCAACCAAACAAAAAAACCCCAACCACCAAACCCATAAATAAAGAGCTTTTCTAGTCCAACGGAGGTCTATTTAGCCTAATTTCTTCTCTCTGGTAATAGCCAAGAGGAAAAGTTTAGGGTATAGTACAAAAGTAAGGCAAGCAAAGCTGTTTGCCCAGAACACTCTCTAACCTAGTACGGTTTGTGACTCAGGGATTTCCTGATGCAGAAGTAATCTCTTTGTATTTAGCTTCTCTGGGTAGGTTTTTCCCCTGCAGAATTTTTAGTTTATTATACAGCATTGCTCAAACAGCAAGAGAGACATCAGCTACCTCACATAGCAATGTAAGGTAGCTATTTCTTATCAGCTGGTCACTATTGGATTAAGCAAATCTTCTAAATCTAGGAAATATGTTGTGATATGTCATGATTCCAGCATACATGAAATATCCTGGTTTTCATCAGTAATTCTTTCTTCTGAAAAGATCACAAGAATTAACCCAAAAGCAGCTTCTATGACCACCTTGGGTCAAGTTTAAGGACTGGAAGAAAATTAATAATCAATTAAGTTTTCTTCATTGTCCAGGAGTAGTTTCTGCTATTCGGGATGGTTTGATATATATATATATAATTTTTTTAATTTTTTTTTTTCCCCCTGAAGTTAAACTTGTATCTGTGTGAAGCTCCTTGTCTTTGACTGGTTAGATGACTAGTTGCCACACCTCTGGAACCCACTATTAGATGTTATGACATGCAGGGGTTGCATGTATTTGACATGTATAGGAAGGCATGTCTTCAGGACTGTACTTGTAGAAGCATGCTGTTTGCTGACAGGTTCGAATCTTACCCGTGTTAGTCCCTGACAGTTTAGTTCTTTGGTATGCTTTGTTTAATCACTGTCTTTCCCCTCTGCAGTTAAATCACTCACTATAGAAAATGAAAGAACTGACAAGTACTGAAGGATCAGAATTGTGTTGGAAGGGGGAAAAAGCAGCAAAAGCAAACATTCTAACTGCATCTTGTTTCCCAACAAAGCCATTGTCTCAGGGTTCAGAGACAGATAAATGATTGATTTCTCCTAAAATATTTGTTGTTCTAATTACAGTATCATCTGGGTTGTTGGCAACAAACAGATGCAAAAAACAGCCCTTACATACCATCTTGAAAAAGTTACGATTTCCTTAGTGTGCTTTATAATCTAAAGCATATGGCTGTGCATACAACCACAGTATCCAAATTGAAGCCATTAAATAATGAATCACTGGGTGGAAGAAAATGCATTGCTTCTGTTACAATTTCTTTCAGTGTGTGTATTCAAATAATTCTGGTTATGGTTATAAACAAAAGGCTATGCTCACAGTTTTAGCAGTATGTTACAGGTTCTGGGATGCACATGACATCAAAGAGGCTACACTAATTTCCCTAGCAGTCCCAGCATTACGAGCACACTCCATCTGAATAAACAGAATTCTAGTTCACCACAGTTGTGGGGGGGGGGGGGGGGGGGGCAGTTCCAAGGTAATCATGAAGCTTGGTTTTGTTTTATTTTAAATCTTTATATTATTATTCCGTGATTTCAGTTAATCTGGTAAGTACATTTGGAGCTATAGACTTGACAAAGTACTTGACACTGAAAGTAATTTAACTTATTATTCTTGTCTACCAAATCCAAGGAAGACCTTTGAGTGCACTGGAGTTGCAGGACTTGCTGAGAATTAATCACTTTTTCTAAGCATTAATATATCTTTTAAAAAGTAGTTAATGTCCTTTTTCTTAACAACACTTACGTGAAGCTCCAGTATGGTGTTCTGTGAGAGTTAACAAGGGCTGAAGCCTTGTAACTCCTCAAAGGACGTCTGATTAGTTGTTTTGTCGGTGCTTGCTTGTCACTACCAGCCTGAGGAGCACTAGCCACTATAAATATTCTTGGGGACTCTTCTGCAGAGTAAGGAACTGAAGGAATTTGATGGCAAGAGTGGTTCCCAACATACTGTATCTCATTATATCAACCTAATGGAAGGTCTTGAACATTTGCAGAGCCCTGATGCACTGCTAGGTAAGAGTGAGATATCCTGGAAAGAATTAGTATTGTTAATAGTGTTAAATATGCCAGTACGCCTCCAAGTTATCAGAACTTCTGATGCCAGAACTTAGGTTCTACTGCTTCACCATTAATGCTTATTCCCTTTTCTTCTCTTCCATAGTTTCTCAGTATCTTACTTGACTGATACTTTTTTGTTCTTTTTTTCCTGTCCATTTCTCTTTCCTGTAGTTTTCCTTTTTCCCCTCTCATCAACCTCAGAAAGGAAAGACACATACCCCATTACCTAAGTCACTAAGTATTCTTGCTCTTTATTCTCTCCTGCCCTGTGTTGTTGTCTCTTGATGTGGTTTTGCCTGTACTGAGACTATAATCTCTCAGAGACAATGTGTTTATTTCCTATCAGCCTCCAGCATTTTTGTACAACTATCACAACAGAATTAAGTTTATAGTATATAGCATAGGCCTGATAACTTCATTATTCCCAAGTGAAGCTACAGATATTTCTACAGTACTTGTTCAGTCAGACTTAGTAGCCCTGTTACCCTGCCCTTGTTTCTGATGTATTTACGGTTGGTAGTATTTAGCAGGCAGTGTACAAACACCCTGTGAGGTGGGCCTGGTGTGGCTTAGCGTGTGTTTGTACTGGAGTCACACTGATCACAGCTTAGTACAGGGGCGTGCGAGATAGTTCCGTGTTAACTGCCCTGAATGTGGCAGGCAGGCAAGTGTAGTAGGAGCTGAGTGGGACCTAACTACCTCACCAATCACTCTGCTTTTCAGACAAGTTTTTTATTTTGCATTTATGGTGTGATGCAGATTTGTGCAAATGATGGAGAATCATGGGAAAGAGAAAGAGAGGAATAATCTCTCTTTCTAAAAATAAAGCTGAAATACTTAAAATCATAAAGCCTGGTTAGTTTACAGCATTTTTTTACTGCTTAAGTAACACTCAGTCACTCCTCTTTAACATTGACATGAGTAGGACCAGAATCACTAGCCCCTTGGGTCCTCTACTTGAACAGATTTGTATGACACAGAAGAATATGTAGCTGTTCCTTACAGTCAACATGCTGCAATTAATGATCCACTGATCCAGTCCAGGAGGAGGACATGTATGTTATCATTGTTTGTGAGGTCATTTCTGCATTTGCCTAAGACTTCAAGAGAAAAAACAAAGTTAACTTGATGCCTTGAAAAATGATTCAAAACTGGAAAAGCTTGAAAACATCAAAATACATATAAATTACGAAAGGAGAACAAAGACAAGTTTTTCCACAAAAGTCTTCTCCCCAGGCTATAACAATGCTTTACATAGGCATGATCAATATATCCAGGCTTGAGAGCCAAAGTCTTTTGGAATAAATTAGACTGGCAGGAAAAGAAACAAACAAAGAACAAATTAACATGATTTTAAACATTGCTTAAAATTTCATGAATGTAGACCTTGAGATGTTATGATGAGATCCCATGAGTCTGTGCTAATATTTGCTTATAATTAAGGGTTGTACTTTCATGTTTCATCTGGTATTATAGACTGGAAATCAGCCACATGCTTACTATTTTTCTTGGTCATACTGATTTATTTACTTTATTTGCTTACTTTGTTAATAGTATATATGATCCTCAGAATGGCCCCATCACCTTTCCTTCATCAGCCTGCCCCTTCTTGTACTCTAAATCTCCCCATCTGAGCAATTAGAAGACTACCCTTCCTGTGATACAAGGTTTATGTTCTCCTATAGCAGAACAAGGCAAGACTAACCCCTTCCAAACTTGTTTTGTAAAATGCTTCAGCAGGAAAAGGAGACTCCACCCTTCGATATGTGTCATAATAGATGGAGCCCCTTCAGCAAGGGAATCGGCGATGCAATCTACTTACACATTGGCAGAGATGCCTTCTGTGCATTCCTTGCTAAAAGTAAGATGTCATCCAGAGCTTAGAGCCCACTCTGTGCTGCACCAACCTTGAAACAATCTGGCTCACATCAGTGGATTGCACAAGTTCCAAATACAGCTGTTTCTGCCTCATCACGATTTTGTTTGCAGGATTCTCCATACAGTTAAAATTAACAATGTGTGGCAAGGTTATCAGCATCAAGGGGTTTTTGAAGCAAGTGTTTAATCACGAGCAGGTTATGTAAACCCTAGTTTAATTTCAGGGAGCAAAATCTGATGATTCTCAGTTCCTCTGAAAAATTGTGTCCAGTGGCTAGTCCTCAAATTTTCAAAACCAAGATAAGCAGGAGAAACAAAACATCTAAGATCTCTACTGAATATCAACTGAAGTTATCTGCCTAATGGGAAGTCATTAGAAAAAATTTTGCAAGTACTGTTTTGAAAGTATTGGTCAGAGCCCAAATCCTAGATGCAAAAGTCCTTGAATTTAGAAATCTTGTTAAATCTTACTGTGGCAGTTAGTCCTTTTCCAGAAGAGACCCTTTCAGCTTATGGCAAAGATGGATTTTTAAACAGAAAACTCACCTAAATAAGAAATATGCTACTCATCTCCAAGTCAAAAGGTGTCATTAAAAGTGTCAGTATGATGGATGTGATAGTTAATTGAAGGAAAATATTTTCACTTCAGCCATAAGAAACCAAAAAAGTGGAATGAGGTGAAAATTCAGAAGTGAAAGAATATCCCAGAAATCAAAATATCAATACAAAATAATTTGCAGATTGAAACTCATTCTTTTTTAAAAAATACATTTGAGAATTTAATTCATATCAAACTGGAAATTATCTACATCATATATTGAATAGTTCTTACTTTTGTTTCAGGCAAAATATACCTTTTCACCTTTGAGCTTTCAATCTCAAGGTGAGATTCCATCATACTACTAAATACTTTTCTTCTCTTGACTGAGTGCTTTCACTGTATGATATATTTCTGGTCTGAATTTTTTTTCCACATCTGACCATTAGACAGTTCAGACTTCTCTTTCAGAAGGTGACAAACCCTCTGCCTTCTATGCTGAAGTTTACTTTCGCTTCACATCACTTGTTAACCTTCTTTTGGAAAAAAGAAATAGAATAGTCCTAAATTTCTCACTATATGAAGGTTTGCTACATTTCAGATTGCTTTTATTCTCAAAGAATTCTACAGTTCACAGCACTTACTTAATAATCCTGTACTTGGCATTAGAACTATTTCCCTATTTCTGTTGAGTCGTCATCTGCTTGTCACCCAGTCTGCTTCATATTCATTAGAACATCTATAATAATTCCCAAGTCTCTCTTGGAGACACTGCTTTCCAGCTATGCAATTCCCAGATCTTAGAAGTCTAACTCAGTTGTCTGATTTTGCATTTAGCTGAAAACACGTGTCTTTTGCATTTCTCTGAGCAATGAGGTCCAGGTCTATTGGCTTGGGCTCTTATGTATCAGAAAAATAGAAAGCATAACCAATAGTAGTAATAGAGAAGTAAACAGAAATTGGAGTTTGTTCACTTACAAATACTTTCTACTCCAACAGATAGAGCCATTTGCCATTTTCTCATTCTCTTTTTGCAAGCAACATCAATTTTGTGATAGCTTTAGGGAAGCATCCAAGTAAGCCTTCTCACCTGTGTGTATCAGCGTCTCTGGGTCTGAGCAAGGAAAGGAGGAGGGTGCCCAGAACCTCAACTACCCTATATCAGCTGAAATAGTGTGCTTGACAGAAGGCATTTTGCCTACTCCATGTTATTTCTGCACTGCAGCAAGGAATTTATCAGTAAATAAATTGTAACCTAAGGCATTTCTGCATTTAGATCTTCAAGTGAAAGGTTTTCTTCTAGACAAAAGCGGGGCAAAGCACGTACTTTTAAAATGGTGCTGAAGGACAACTTGAAGGAAAGGCATGTGCTCGCTCTCTCAGCTGGTCTGTAAATTTGTAGCAAACTCAGGAGCCTGGACGTGCCAGAGGCACTTGGCACAATTTGGGTGTTGTGTAGACAATATTCTCTGATGATACTGATGCTGCTGCTATTGCTATTGAAATGACAACTGATTTTTTTTTTCTTATTGGTGGCTTTAAATTTCTCATGAAAGCAAAATATTTTGTAGCAGCATTTAAAATGTCTATGCAATTGCTGAGTGTTGAGCACATGTTAATACCATTTTCTCCAGATATGGTAGTTTATGATAAATGTTACCAGATTTTGTACAGTTCATGTGTAGCATGTTACTAAACACTAAGACAAATGGGCCCTCTGAAAGGGCATTTCCTATAGAGGGCACAAGCTGCAGACCACCCATAGAATACATAGAAATAATTAAATGTCAAGATTCAAAACTAGAGCAAAATATTAATGTCCCAGAATCCTAATGAATAAAAGACGTTTTTTAAACAAAGGTGATACATATAAGCATTCTGGGGGAAAAATATAATAATAACAGGAAGGTCACAACATTATTTGGGGGAAAGAAATAAGAATGCCTGATATCATTGTTTGAAATTGTGCGGAACCATCTTCATTCGTACCAATGTCTTACTAGAATTTAAAAAAAAAAATGTGGAGAGATGGAGAGGTATTCGGGAGCTACTCTGCTGTAAAAATTAATTCATATGGCCTTTAGCTTGCAAAAATTGCAGAGCCTGATGTCCTGAGACAGAAAGCTCTAAAATCAATTTGACTAACTTTCTGTGCAGAGAGAGAACAGAATGCAGTTATGGCAGAGACTTCATAAAGAGCAAAACTGCACCTATATCTTATTGAATATTGGACAGAAACTTTCCAAATATACAGATATTACTTGGGCACACAATCTCCTCAAAAGTATTTTCTGGAACAGTTTCTACCTTGTCTGGTTATGTACAGTACAGGTATGTACCAAAGGTTCAGCCTCAGCCGTCACAATATCTTTAACAAAAGCAGAAAGGTTTATAGAACTTGGAAGCTTAAACCATTGAACCAGCAAGCAGCATGAGTGTGTTTTGTAAATATATATTGTGCTATTAGACAGATGTAAGCTTTCTCTACAAAATTGTTTTCAAATTTTATATCCAACTCTGCAGTCAGTTCCCTGGTGGCCATTTAACCCACCATCCCTCCCAGGTGGTTGTGAGGCAACATGGCAGTTGGCATGAAACAAGTGCTTCCCCCACACACACAGGCACAGCAGTCCCATTTTACTGTTGAGAAGGAGAAAGACAGTGAAACAGAGAAAATCTCCCAGAACAGTCAGTCATTTTTCTCTAAGTTCAGCCACCTCCTCTACCTCACTCCATAATTACAGAAAATATAATAGTTGCAAACTGTAAATCTGTTTAATAAACTTCCTTCAAAGTACTACCTACTCCTTAGGATCAGATCTTGCAGACAGATTTGTGAGATTAGAGCCCTACATCTGCACAAGCCATACTGACTTGTGCCCATCTTTTGTATTGGAGCATGTTTCTCATGCACTATATAATGCAAATATGATAAGATTATGGATTTTTTTCCTTCAGCGCCACCAAAACCTGGCTTTATTCTGAAGTCAAAGACATTGGGACAATTATTTGAAAAATGAACAACCTTTGTTTAGCCTCCATGATGCTTTTTAATAACCTAGTGGTTTATAATGAAAACAGTTTCCTGGGTAATCTAGAGGATGTGCCACAGAAAATGCCTGGTAAACTAGAATGCAGCAGACCACAATATCTTTTTTAATGTTAATTAAAATTAATTAATTAATTAAAATGCTGTTTCTTTTCAAAATTCTCCCTTTCTAAAATACTTCCTTCATCTTTAAACTCTGTTTTCCAGATGACTTTCAGCAACTGTTACTTTACAGCACACCACAAATTATATTAAGAGAGCATACATCCAAAACAGTCCAATTGCTCTTATTAAACAGAGAGCCATGTCAAGAAGGTATCATTTTTATATAACAAAAATGATGATAATAGACTAAGACTCATCAGCCAAAAGGCTTTGTTAACTGTCTACTATAGAAAAATGATTTTGCCGCTGCTGAATGATACATCCCTAGCTAGTCACAATATACCTCATTTCCTGCTTAGATAACAGAAGATACTAGGACAAAAGTGTGAAAGGAATAAGGAGCTGTGAGATACAGATATATGGAAGAATGGAAAATGTTCTAAAGGTAAAAACTAAGTTCTGCTTCAAAACTTGTGTTTGAACTAAGTTTCAAAAGAGAAAACAAACATCTCCAAATTTCTGTGTGCTTACTTTGGATAGGACAGACTTGCTAATAAATCCAAGACTGAATAGGACAGAAGAAAAGACTGTTTACAGACTAAAATACACTAAGGCGTTCACAGCACCTGGCACAGCTTAAAACTAAATTGTGTTATCTTACTGTAGGTTCAGAAAACTGTCTTGAACAGAAGCTGAGAACACCTCGTCGACGATGTCAGCAGCCCAAAATGCTGAATAGCCCTGAGGACAACATGTACTATAACCAGTTAAACGTGAGTTCAAAGTGGCAATAAAGCTGTTTTACTGGCTTTGTTTCCAGTTAATAATTCTGTTATTAATACCTGTTTCAGCCCCTCCAGCCCCACCCCCACGTTCTTCTGCTCTCGTCTTGAACATGTGCTTATGCTCTTTATCTGTTGCTTTCATGTCAGGATGTCTGCCTTCACGGTGAATAATTGATGTGGTTTATCAAAGACGAGCAAGATGCATGCTTCATCAGGCTCACTTGAGCCCTTTGATCAAAAAAATTATGCTGTGACTTCTGATATTATCAGCATCTGCTTGCATTCAACACAAAATCACTTTGAATTAAAAATTAACGACTTGCTGCTTTGCTTTGACTGTGTGTTCTTGGCCCTCTCCACAGGGAACTCTAGAATATCAAGGGAGCAAGAGGAAGCCAAGAAAACTTGGGTAAATATCTATCTTCTTAGTTCTAAGCAACTGTAAACAGAAGAAGTCCTTTGTGATATTACAGAATATGCAAAACTTTCTAGAGAGGTTTCTAAAAATAAACAATTAACATATTTCTGTGCATTGACACTGGACGTTTTCCACAGAAGCAAATGTAAAACTTGCATGTACTGCTGACTGCAGACACTAGAACGGATTCTTACAAAACAGGCTCCCCAGCTCTCTCTGAGTACTACTATGGGATGTTTTTAAATGCATTTAGCACTAGTGAAAGGTGCCAGATGAAGGGTGTAGAAATAAATTCTGTGACCTAGAACATGGACAGAAGCCCTGCCAATTTTGCAGCAGCACACTCACAATGGGCTTCTTCCCTCCTGGAGGAGCACTTTTTAAGAACTGAGAGGCTGCTCAGCCCAAAAGGGAGTTGCTCCTTCTGCATGGAACTGAATCAGTTCTCATTGTCACATGAGCAGTAATAAGCAGAAATCAATTTACAAAAGCCCTGCTGCCTACTATACAATTGCCAGAATATATCATGGACTTAGTCTTGCAAATACATCTACTCAAAGAATGCACAATAACTTTCTGTATTGTTTCCTCTGTTTTTAATTAATCTTGTGTATGAATAGGAGGTCTTTGAGCCAAGGCTAAAGCCAAAAATTTTGCACGACTGCACAAGATTTGGTTTATTTTACCTCCCTCCACTAGTTTAAAAACTGTCTGTATTCTTCTTCAGGGTATAGAAACACTAATATGGGACTGCAGTGCTCATCATACATCATAAGAAAATGAAAGCCCCTTGATGTCAGTAGGGCTTTCCCCAAAACTTGGCGTTGTGTTCTTTGGCTCGTATTCACAGCAAACTATCAGCTGAAACACATTATCAAAATCATACCCTACTTGTGGAACATAGACGAAAAAGCCACATTGCTCAAAAGAAATGCCCATTTGACACAAAAAGTTGGTCTATCAGTCTGTACACCCAAAATGAAAAACTATATTGCATTTAACTGATCCTCAGAAGCATTCAGAGCATAGACATAAAGAAGTAATAACGAAGTAAAAATATATGTGAAAGCTATATTTTTCTCATAAAATCATCCCATCTTTTCTTTTATTCCTTTCTTGTAATAGAACTGTTCATTTTCAGGTCCACAGAAAAGTTTATGTTTCTGAAGGTAGTAACAAAATTAATGTTTTAACTTAATAAATGTTGTTTGTTTTCTTTCAAGCCAAATCAAAGTGCTGGATGGAGAGGATGAATATTACAAATCATTGTCAGCTGTTGAATCTACCTCTGAAGATGACAGCTTTCTCAGTTCCCCCTCTCCTCCTTCTTCAAGAGGTGTGTCTTTTGCTCAAAGCTGAATTTCACTACAAACTAATAATGGCAAGAGTGTTTTCCTTCTGGTAATCTCTTCCAATTAACTTTGAGTGTGTGTGTATGTAAGATATTTTAAAAATACAATTTCAGCTAGTAACTTTCTTTCACTGATGTAGACCTGTTTTTGCAGCTGTTAATTGTCCCATTTAGCTATATTTCTATAGCAATTCCAGTAAGGATGCAAAACTACCTGTACTTATTGGTGTTGGTAATGGATACCTTTCTTTAGTAGCAAGGTTGGTTTGTACAGTTCTGACCACTTCTTTCCTAATTCCCCCTGGCTGCTGTTCCCACCCTGTGCCATCCCTTCTGTCGTGCTAGCACAACTGCTGGTAGAGCTGTGTGAAAAATAAGATCAAGCAACCGAACTGGAATAAAGAACACTGTACTAATAATTTTCATTTGGGGTTATGGTGAAAATGTTTTGTATTTCAGTAGACTGGTATTAAACTTTATAACTTTCTGTACTGTGTATGACTTTTAACACTGCAAAAAGGAACAGGGTAAAATCATCTAAAGTAATAGTTGAGTCTTATTTTACCTTGTAAAATATTTTTTTCTTACAAAGTACTAGTTTACCATAAACTTAACTTTAAAATTTTTATATCAAATATAACAGTTTTAAAGGTAGTGTTTCACACAGTGTTTCATACAAGCCTTGTAACTGAAACCATAATTATGGCTAATTATCACCTGCAATTTTTTTCTACTTGCTTTTCAGTTTGTTTCCAAATCCTTGATGAAACTGTGTAACTTTTTCTGGACTCCTGGTAGGGCTTCCTGGTAACTGTTTTGTAGCAGAAGCTGGCTATTTCATATTACTCTTTACTTTCAGTTTCTGAGACATGGTTTTGATCTGTGACAATTCTTTGCTTTTTTATTTCCATGCAAGCTCTTGTCACGAACTTTTGGAAATAAAAGTATGTTCCACCTTACAAATTTGCTCCAAATTGCTCTTTTTGTTTGGTTGTTCTTTCGTTTGGGAGAAGCCGTGCTGATTAAATCTGACTATGTGTTTTATAGACCTTATTATGATCCATGTTTTTACATCCCCTTCAAAGGGTTTACCTCCTTCCTTGTGGAGGTGCAGTTCACACCCGTTCCTTAAGATACAGAATTTCTTACTACAGGGATTCACTGGCACCATCTTTTTGACCACAGGATAAGAAAAGACAGGTGTGAGAAAAGACACCCAAGTGCAGTGAGGGCTTTCCTAAGCCTGAACAGAGTTTGAAAGTAGTAAAGGTAATGAAACAGTTCAGCATAGGCTTTAAGCTTTAAAAAGAAATTGTCGAGGAAGGCAGATAAGGAGAGAGAAGGATTCAGCTGTTCCAGGAAGACCAATCCTCTACTCATTCTTTGCTCAAAATGTGGCAGAAGATTAAAATGAAAAGTTAAAATCTTGCCAGAGATTGAAGTCCTGCAGTCTCCTCTGCTATATATCTGGGTAGATATACTCAAAAGGCACCCCTAGAGCCTTTAAAATGTAGAATCTGCTTGACCAACGGAGAATTAGTGAGCAGGTGAATAAATTATATTCAAAAGTGCAGTGCAGATATGAATGGCAACTAACATTAATGGAGTTGTGCAAGTGAGTTTCTTTACATTTTGTCAAAATGTGACAAGAATAGCACATAACTTGTCTTTTCCTGCACAACATAAAAAGTCACCATTTATTTCTAACATCTGAAAAGAAAAAAAATATTTTAAAAGATTCTTATGAGTTGCTCTATTCTTATAATATTGGCATATATCACATGGAATTCTAGCACCATTGATGCTTTGTGGTTCCATCCTTCCTTCCTTCTTGAAAACTACTCTGGAAAATAAAGTTCTATTATTACTGCAATTCACATCTTTATTATGCATTGAGTTTATCCATTAGTTATCAGTTGTTTTAGTTAAAGAGTACTGAGTCTTCCAGTTAGGTTTTCTGTTACCTGTCTAAAAACCAACCATTTAGTTTCCACTGGGTGAAGCCTTACTCTGAGTAGTTCTTTTAATTTCATAAAGAAAGAAGGAAAAGTGAAAAACAATATATAATTCAGTGAAGCACTTAAGCCAAAGCCCAAGTCCCACTGAAATCAATGACGTTTCAGCATGTGGTTAAGTGCTTTGTTGAATGTGAGAGTAAAGGAGAGCAGCTTCAGGACATTAAATGATAAAGCACAAGGAAAATACAAACACTCCCTAAGTATATTCCTTAGTTTTCTTCTTTTTTCCATCTTCCCAATTGTTAAGCTTATAACACTCTCAGCAACCAAAAATTAACTTCAAAGAGGATTTGAAGCACTCTTCAACTGTGTGGAAAGGGTAAAATAGAGTGCTGTCCTTGTAACATGCAATGCTACTATTTACATTTCCCTTCTCTTTTCAGATTAGTTTTATATCACTAATATTTTTATACTGAAGTTGCTATCTAAAAGCTGCTGTTGAGTCATTCTTGCTACTTCTTGGCTAAAAACTATACATAAATTTGGTCTGTGCATTACTTCATAACTTATCTGCCTTTCCTCGTTTGTTTTTGGTCAGTTTGCTTTGCCCTTGGCAGAACCCCTGTGAGGTGGCTTTCTCTCATTCTCATTTTAGAGCACGTATATGCCTTTAGATTACTAAAGGCACAATCCTCAGCTTGCTGTAGAGCCATGCAGTTGCCCTAAATCTAGCCACAGAGTTCAGCTTCTGTTGCCACAGTGGCAGATGTGTGTGTGTTTGGGTTGATTGATTTCTGCACGAACAGGAGTAGAGGTTATGTATCAGTGTAGTGACTATGGTTAGTGGGATCGTATCAATATGAATTGCTTAGGTTTTCTCGTTTACTTTTGATACCATCAAAGCATTGTTCTGATTTACTTCCTTTCAAGTATATTATCATGGAATTTTTTTTTTTTTAATTTCTTAAGAGTCCATAACATATCCTATTCTTAATATTTCATAAAAGTAAGGAATTTAAATCCTGCTAGGAAGAAGAAAATTTCTTAGACAGTGTGTAATATATTAACTAATTTTCAGTAGATGGGAGAGAAAAGGATGAATGAAGTTCAACAAGGGTTTTTTGCAGTTTCTCCTGTGGACTTTAATGGCACTAGAAACCAATTCTTGCTGAGGACAATTTCTGCCTTTCAGTTATGACAGCTTAAAAACTACTCTCTGTGACAACAAAAATTAGTCTGGGGTCTTTTAGAGATTAGCCTCTTTCATTTGTTAATTTTAAACATACTTCACACTTAAGCATTTACATCACTTTAGTAATATAAAGGGACCTTAGAGTAGGAGTAAATTACAGCCATCTTAAATTTGCCCTCAATATGACCTCCCTCATCCATACACTGTGAGAGTGGTGGGAAGGGCTTTTGTGTGCTGGAGGTCTTTTAAGTGGCCTCCGTCAGACCAACCAAGGAATTGTTGTTACTTAGAAGCTTATAAAATATGGCTATAAATAATATAAAGGTGAAGGCTTTGCTAAATCGGATCGGACCAAAAATTGACATTTCCTTTGGTGGTAACAATCAAAACCAACATTTTTAGTGTTAAGCACAGAAAATAACCCACACTGGACAATTACCAACTCAAATTCATGGAAGGAAAATTTCTTCCTGATAGTAAGCAACTACCAGTTATGTCATTTAGTGTAGTTGCTAATATGATCATAATGTTTAATTACATATTTATGTGGTATTTTCCTGTATTTTATATAAGTCTGAATGTTTATACTTCCAAGCAATAGTCTCATTGTGTTTTAATTGGGCTAAGTTCCTGAATTCTGGTACACTGTGGTCCTAAAACACTATAGATGGAACACACATGTGCACAAACACAAAATTGGTTATTTCAGTTTTAAACAAAAGGAATGTGTTTAAGCATGTTCCTTTTCAACTGAGTTTAAGACCTTCTGACTTGTACCGTCAGAAAGTAAAGGAAGCTACCAGTATACTTTCTTTATGTTACTTTTCACATACCCTCGGTGAACTTCTCATTCCATATAAATGGCTGTGCACTCTGAAGATTTGTGAGGAATCTTCCAGTGTTGCTGTTTTCTGTGCTTAGATCACTTCAATTTTTGCTGTACTTTATCTAAAGGTAGTCTGGTTGGATAATCTCTAACCTTCATTGTCATAACCAACATCCATTATTATGAAGTATTTTCTCATTTATATCTTCTGTCGTCATGAAAAACAGGTGTACTGTTGAACACAGAGGATATTTTAAAAATAAATTAGACAATTAAGATATGTAGTGTCTTTAGATTTATTCTTATTTTATATTGAATTCAATAAAGAGCAGGAAAAAAGGATGACTTTCATATACTCCATTATGTGGTGGTTGTCTCTGGTAATTGCATGACATGTATGCTTAAAGCCTGCAATTTTCATAGCCCCTTATCAGTGTCTTGATTTCATGTGTACAAGGAAAGATTGTCACCTCTTACATTTCAGAACTCAGGTCCAGCAGAGCTTCTTCTTTACTGAAAATTAGGGAATATGTAACTTGGGAGAAAGTTATATGATTTCATATTGAGGGTGCAAGAAAGTAATTTTGTGGTAGAAGCAAATGGCTGGAGGTTAAAGTAGTGGTTCTACTGTCTATTTTACACCAATTTGAAATTGATATAAAATGGAATTCAAGTCCTAATTTTACCTTTTTAACAACAAAAAAAAAAGTCATAATTTTTTTCCTCATTTTGTAAGAATTGTAATTATATAGGGGTATTGTATTCTATTTTAAAATAGTAATGAGATCAGTAATTTAAGTCTTATCTCATCTACTAAATCTACTTATTTCTTTTTTTTTCTCAAAGTAGAAGGAGAATTTTAAGAGACAACCAAACTCTGGCTTTTTTTTTTTTTTTTCTGGTTAACCAGACACGTAACAGCATGTATGATTAAAAATCAAGCCATATGGCACAAGAAATATTATCCTACAAGAAATAAATAGATTTAGTACTGATCTACGCAAGACATGGCATGTAATAAACTTATCCATCTTGCTTTAACCTCTGACAGTAAAGTATGAGAAATTATGTCAGTTTTGCTGTTAACACTAGAAGTATGTTTTGTTAATGGGCCTTTTCTTCTAGATTGTTCACTCTAGCAGGAGTTGCAGTAGAATGCTTAGCTAACAGAAAATGTTTCTGCCTGACAGGAAAGCAGGACTTCTAGACTGACAAAAGTAGCAGAGCATGAGCATGCTATGAAAACAAAACTCTGGGAATCACTTCTCAGGGCCAGAGCTAAAGGTTGCAGAGTTCAATGAGAAGCTTTGTGTCTCCATGTTGGGCATTAGAACTGGTAAGGGAGAAGGGCAACAATTCTAATAATAGTGCACTGTGCCTTTAAACACAGGCTGGTGCACTAACTCATCTTAATGGATTTGTCAAGAACTATTGGAAATTATTTTATTACATGTATAAATCCAGTATTAGAACAGTAAATACATACATTGTGTTATCAGGGAAGTGTTTATTGTAGCACTCATGTGCTGTGACGCTAAAGGACATAGGATCAGATAAGTGAAAAAGACATCTTGGAGTATTGTTTCCAGAAACCAGATTACGTATTATTGATCAGGCCAGTAATAGATTAAATACCTTGCTTTTGTTTGGCAGGCCTATTATTTTAATTAAATTGCAGAGATATATATTTTTTCGATAATTTAAATAATATTTTATTAAATAATTGACAAATTGATATGGCAAATAGGTAGGTCAACGTGTTTGTACTTTTCTGCAAAACACCCAAGTCCCAATTTCTGGCCCATTACCTATGAAAAATAGACTTGAAAGTCCTGTCTTGATCTCTCAATGAGAGTAATATCACCACAACAAAGACTAGGTGCCTATGTTGATGTGGGAGGGACAGAGGCAAGCCTGTCAGAGATGTTTCTGAAAATTGTTGTGTTGCTGATCATGACAAGACTCTGATAAGACATATCTAAAACTGGAACAGCAGAACTGAGGCACTGTGAGGTGTAATGCATTGGTAGGGATGGGTGAGGCCAGGACAGGGGTAGCAGAGTCTTGTGGTTTTGATAGAAGTGATCTTCAGAAAGCTGAGTGCTGGAGTATGGTGTATGGTGTTTCTGCGTAACTGAGAAATGACAATATGGAGGTGCTACACTGGAGTCCTTAGAAAAGGGAGAGAAATAAAGAAGAGATGCATCTACAAAATTGTGTGACACAGTTACTCAGTGATTTTTCACTCTTGGTACTGCTCCCTGTTAGAAGCAATGAATTAATACCATTCATACAATGCAGAGATTATGTTAAGGCTTCCAATACAGAACAGCTCTTACTGAGACAGCAAAATCTTTGAAACAGAAACTTCTAGTTTGGTAATTTCTATAAAAAATGAGCATTCCTCAGTGCTACTGCAGGAAGAATAATTATAATCAATCAGTTAATTCAATAAAATTGTCAGTAGTCTAAGATACCAAATTCCCATACACATTTCTAGGACTCATGAATGCTGTAGATGAAACAAGGGAAACAGCTTGGTTCATCTATCTGTACAGCTGA
This sequence comes from Psilopogon haemacephalus, assembly GCA_013396835.1. NCBI lineage: Eukaryota > Metazoa > Chordata > Aves > Piciformes > Megalaimidae > Psilopogon > Psilopogon haemacephalus. The sequence continues at coordinate 78,995 of VWZI01003565.1, read as the reverse complement.
AATTTGGGACAAGACAGTATATTAACTGTACTGTTCTTAGTTTGCCTTTATGCTGCAAGGTGAAAGTAAACTATAAAAATATAAGTGTAACCACTGTTCTTTATATTCTTGTTGTGTAGGATTTAGTGTGATGAAAATTCACATCCAAATTTAAAGATAAGTACTGGACTTAATGCAGGAACAAATTGAATTTATGTTATTAAGCTGGTCCATTAGAAATGAAGTTTTGAAAGAAAACCAAAATGAGAGGCTTCATAAACCTGTATCTTTTGCTAACCTGTACTACAGTCTCCAGCACTTTTAGGTCAGTGCAGATTTAGAGCTGAATTCCAATTGGAAATTGGTATTGATTGATAATGTTGCTCATTTAACATTCCAACATGCTGCAACAATAATGCAACAGACTGTGATAAAATAGGATATGATCTAACAGGACATGACCGATGGGATGAGAGCAAAATGCTGGGTCTGCTGGTAGTGCTGTGCAGTAGTTCAGATTGGCATCTTAGGTGCTTTGATTGTTCATTTCATTTTACTGTCATCCTACTGAGTTGAACATTTTAAAAGACACAGTGTTTTTCCATCTGTAAGTCATGGAAAGACAGATGGATATGGAGAAACTCCACCTACAGCACTTGACTGAATGCCATTTCCCACTTAGTGGTGTAGATATCTATTCTGGAAAACTAGAATGTCCTTAAATATATTATACTGCTAAAGGCTTTTTAAAACAGGACATTTCTGTATTTGTAATTATTTTTTAATGAGTAAAAGTAAAACAAACTGTTTCTTATCAACAGAGCTGCTATATTACAAACACCATTTCTGTTACACTGAAGTTAATCCCCAGTCCCGTTACAAGAAACTCATCCTTATTAAAATAACATTAAGAGCTCTTTTTATTGATCTGCTCCTTTCACTTAATGATAGGAACTTACTGATGTTTTAATAATAAACTTGCAAGCTTTATCTCATTTTACTTCAATGTGTGTTACAGAAAGATGCTGTGGAAACTAACTTAGCATAAACATTTTGCAGATGTCTTTAAAGGTTAGGGGGAAAAAAAGATTTAGTTGCACTGCATGTTAACAAAGATGGCTGAAAAACTACAAGATAAAAGAGAGCCTCTACTACGAACATCAAAGAATTGTTAATGACAAGAAATACCATTAGGGTTAGCATCCCTTTTGTTTCAGCCTCCTCACACCTGCAGTGTGTTGCAGATTCTGTCTTTGTTGGCACATCTGAATTACTTCCATTAGCATTTATAGAAAAGTGTCTGCAAAACAACAGAAATGTACCCCTGGTTTTCTCTGTTGCTCCAAAAAGTCGGATATTAGGTTCTCTGTGGGTTTCCTTCAAGGTACAGTATCTTTTTGTAAAGGAGACTATAGACCCAGGATTCCGTTGATTGCAAATGAGCTAGGTTGAAAGGAGAGGGGAGCTTTTGTTACTGCAAGAGAACTAATATAAGCAACTACAAGAAGCACACATAAGAAGCTCAGACATTAGCAATAGCAAAATCAGAGCGTGAAATTCAGATTAGCCCTCCACAGGCTGTGAGAGGGAGGGGGTATTGGAAGTCTTGGCATGGCTAAAGGTGTAACCTGTTTCATTTGGCCCCTGAAAATTTTTAGCAGATGGTGGGACCAGCTGTCTTTTTCAGCCATTTAATAAACTCTTCGGTGGTAACAGTTTGGGAAGTGGGGGGTTTTGAGTTTTAAGCCAGAGGAAAAAATAAAGAAATCTGTCCCAATTGTCTGTGCCAAATCATGAAGTCTGGAAACATTATGAAAAGTTAAAGTGAAAAATCTAATTGATGATACTGTTCTGATTACAGAGAAAGAAAAAAAAAAAAAAAAAAATGATTGATGTTTTTTTTTTTAAAAAAAAAAAAAAAAAAAAAAAAAAAAAAAAAAAAAAAAACCACCACCTCATGCCCAAGTGGACCAGTGATGAAAAAAATGCTTATGATGTTGTTATCATTATCTGTCATTTTAATTTCAGCTCTTACAAAGGAAGCACGTAATGAGACATTTTAAATGAGCTGTAGATTGGGAAAATGTCTTACTTTTTTGAGACATACACTATGTAAAAGTAACAGTGATCTCATATTTAAAACAACCCTAAACATATGTCTTGGATAAGATCAAGTTTACATTGTCTGACCAGGTGAATACAGCAACCCATGAACTTATCCTGACTTGCATAACAAGGTGTTACAAAATTACAATAAGCTGCAGTTTTAGAAACTGTTTGGGCTCTAATAAAAATATCTGCCATATGTGAGACTTTGTTTATTATGAGAGTTTACAAAAAAATACACTGCAACTCTGTTTCTTCAGTTAAATTATTTTTTATTTTTAAAATTAACATTTCCAGCATAACACTTAAATGGCAGCTCTCAATTATGTGAGATGTTTTATTTTAAAAAGCATGTCTGGTGTCTTTGAACAGAGCAGTTCTTTTTGCACATTTACATGCTACCCAGCTGAGCAACCAACCCTTCCATTTGACAAGGGCTTTGTTCTGCCTACAGGCCTATTATAAGCCCTAGATTGTTTGCCCTTAATAAATTGCAACAATAAGACAGAAACCTCTTTCAAGTTAAGCGAAATAAAACACGTAGCCCACATAGCAGAACATATGAAGTTTAATAATGACGGCAGAAACATATCTACTAAATCTCATTGGCTTTGCTCCCGTATCACTGCAGTTAAGATAGCACAGAAAGGTTAGCATCTTTCCATGCATTGAACAAAAGATTAAAGAAACAACAGAGGAACAAAACAACTCTAGAATTTTTTTTCTTCAAAATATAAAATCATACTGGATGCTATGTAGAGACTAGTCAGAGCTAAACCAGAAAATGCAAAGTTGATTAAATGTGGAACAGAAAAATGTTTTGAACTGAGACAAAACATGACTTCATAGTAGTGAGAGGAAAAAAGAAGAGTGGAAATTACTCGAACTGAAGAATTTATACTACTCTGCACTGTGCTGGTGTGTGTCTGCTTGTGTGTGCTTTTCAGGCCCTTTGCTGAGTCACAAAGCCCTACCAATTTTGCTTTTATAGCAGCTAATGTGGCTCAAGTGTTAGTTGGGAACTTGTGATCTTAGCAAAATTGTTAAACCCTGTTTCTGAGGCCCCATTTGTAACATTCATCTGTCAGCTGTGTTCTGTTTGCTAGAGATTGTTAGAAAGGGCTACCTTTGTTGAACTTAGATCTGCATATTTTTTCACTTGAGCTGGAAATTCCCTATTATTTTTACAGTATATCTGAAAATTATGAAGAAAATAGGAGGTAATATGAGGAACTGACAACACTCTCTATAATCCCTGTACAACAGTGGAATTCAAGAAAATGAACATACCTGTCATTTAAAGCACTAGTTATAAGTAATTTGGAAGACTTTTCTCAATTAGAAACTCATTAATAACTCCATACAGTGTTTTCAGAAAGAAATTCTGGCCAGTGTTTCATTTATATTTTGCTTTTTTTT
>VWZI01003565.1:51282-75470 GCA_013396835.1 Psilopogon haemacephalus | reverse complement strand
TTTTTTTTTTTTTTTTTTATAACTTGCAGATGGAAGTTCTAAGCATGTAAGTATTTCTTTGCTTTGATAGAAAAAGAAATACTCTTAGTACTTGGAAATGTTGCTGACAAGCTAAAAATACAGTGATACAAACTTTCAAAGGAAATGTAGTGCTTATGATGGGTATTGATTGAACTGGTTAAAGGCTACTTTTCTTTCTTTTAAGATATTTTTGAGTTATGGGTGATACTTTGAGGACTGTTAGGTATGGGAATGTACAGTATTTCAAATACTTCTAGTATTTCTTCTGGTCAGACACAACATGCAGGAAACATCACTAGCGTCCTGCTCTCACAGGAAGAAGGAACTGAAGTTCAAGGTGATCATGTTTTTTCTCTCTCCTATCTTCTTTTACGTAAAAAAGATTTAGAGGTGGATTTTTCATTCACTCTGCCATAGTACAGTGACTAGATGCCAGCTTCACTGCTTCTTCCAGCTGCTGGAACCAAAAGGAGAGCACACAGTTTGTTATTTCTGAGAGCGCAAAGCCTTCCTGTATTACCTTATGGGTTACTACAGTGCTAATCTTCTTGTGTCCATTTTCTGGGTGACAACTGGAAGAAGAATTTTAGAGGGGTGGACATGAAGAGAGAATATTAATGGTCTTCAATGAAGGAAAAAAATAATGAGTTTGGGAACGGTAGAGAACTGTGAAGACCAAGACTTAGAAGAGAGGAAGCTGCTTAAGAGTGGGGTGAGAAATTACATGAACCATTAGATTTCATAGTAGAGGCAACCTTTGGTAAATTTTTAAGATTAACCTCATCATGTACCATAATAAAGCATTAAATCATCTTACAGAATGTCATAAGACACATGTAACACCTATGATAGAAAACCTCCTTGAGATTCTTTGAAAGTTTCTGGAGAAGGCAAGTTAGCATGACAAAGTAAGTTTGGAGTACAAAATTACAGTTGGACTATTAATCGAAATTCTAAAACCAAAGACAAATTAAATGTACCAGGTATAAAGATCATAGTTCTTCTACGATAAGAAATTGTCATGATATTGAGATTGGTGTATTGGGGTCTGTTTCTTCTTTCAGAAATCACAAAATGTCTTCACCTTTTGATGATTCAGAATAAAATACCTTTTTTCCCCTAGTTCTGCAGTGAAGCAAGGAATCAGTTTTTTGAAACAGTAAACTATAAGCTTCAAAAAGAATCTTTCTTGTCACGAGTTCATAGAAAATATCAGCGCAAAAATAGGGAAGAAAAACTCAGCGATTACTAATTTTCAGAAGTAGTAGTTTTTCAGTATACTGGAAGTTTAGTAGCTGGAACTCCAGAAAGATAGCCTACTGGGTAGGTGATAAAAATCATAGCTAGGTGATAAATAGTTAGTTTATCAGCAAATACACCTCCAAAGAAACCTCCATAAATATGCTATTAGATGGCTTGATGCAAAGAGTTTTGCTGTGATTTGTCCTTCGTATTTATAAGCATATTGTAGCAAAAATAATTGTACTCCGTCATCTGAGGAGGTGGTTTTCTTCTGCGTGAATTATATAGTCTAAAATTCCCTTATTTTCCCCTTAATTTTCTGGAGTCCGTTATGTTGCAAGAAATTACTTTCTTTTTCAGACAGATTGCACAGACATAGGTATCTCTAATATCCATTTCTGTTTTCACCTTCAGATTAAGTTGATCGTGAAATATCAGAAAAATACCAAGAGATGGAAAATAATTTCTTTTTTCCCAGCTCAATCCTGTAAAAACCCATGCTTTACTCAAATAGCTAAATACAGATGCTATTTTTTTTCATACATAAAGATCTCAAGTGTTTAGAATCCATTTACAATTGAATACATGATGTCTCTGCTCAGAGAGCCTAAATATGAGTACATTTATTAAAATCACACTGGTTCTGGTTTTGATAAAATAATTATTAGCTGGAAATTGTGTTTAACAATAGCATACATAGACTCCAAGAACTGTGGGCTTGTTCTAAATATCCTAAATAATATTACACATCTAAATAATATAGATGTGAGTCTTCATCTAGTTCTTTTTTTATCAGTGTAAATAACAACAACAAAACCTGTATTGAAACTTAGGACATGCAGAAACAGTGCTGAACGAGGTTTAGATAGAAATAATTTTCTGGATCCTCTGAATTATTCTGAATGGCCAAGAATTAAAAATACCCCAAACTTTTATTCCTCTTTTGAACTCTCCAGATTTTCATGATGTGAATATGCCAGTTACCTCATAAATTATACCTGTAAGACTGCCAAACATGGATTTGGTAAGGTTAAAAAAAGTGTTTCAAAACTTGGCTGATTCAGCAATGTGGATGTTTGTCAGTGTCTCATTTATCGGCAGAGCATCCGATTTTTGATAGCCGGAAAACAGAGTGATGGCTACAAAGCTAATTGTGTTTTTTAAATCAAACCCTGATGTTTATATTACATACAGTGCTACTGTAGTTCAACTGTTCTGCAAACAGTGTTAGGTGCTGCAGATAACTGTATGCCATAGATCTACATTCACTGTACTGGATCATGCACAGTGGTAGAAGGATTTACTGGAAAAGGTTGATGGAACATTGACTGAGGTGAGGACAAAACTGTCACAGAGAGAGGATCTACCTGAGATGGAGGGAAATTAGCTTTCCTGACTGCTCCCATGTGTGAGATCAAAGAAATATAGATGGTAGCACTACTGAACTTCCAAAGCTGAGTCAGTAGCAAAGCTTGCAGGTCTTTCTGCAGGGGAAGTTGTCACCACTGAGAGTGGTTGTTTTGATGATTGGCAGGTGAAACTGCAATCTTGGGCAGAATCTTGTGGTGTTTGCTAAAACAGAGAATTGATGGGCTGTAAATTTAGGAAGTATTGAGTGATTTCTGCTCAGTATGTTTAGTATTTGAGTTACAGAGGCACACTGCACTGTAGTATGTCCCACCTAATATCTGTTTTGGTTTTGTAAAGCAAAGGTGTTAGGCTCTGTTTTTTTACATATCATATACTCTAATTATTATCCGCCAGGAAGAGTAGAAGTATATTGTGGACATGTTGGCTTGTTGCTCTACTTGACTAGGCTGCATGTTTGTCTCCTAGCTGCCTCTACACAGTCTCATTGCTGCCTCTCTGCCTACCCAAGGTTTTCTGGGCTTTACTCCTCAGATGCCTTTCCCACAGAAATATCAATATCTGCTTATAATCCAAAATTGCTGCAAGAGTGTACAATTGTCAGAAGAGACTGGCATGTAATTGGGGGTGGAAGGGATTCAGAAAAGTTTAGATTTTGCAAGAGGAATGAGGTGGAACTTTATACCATATGGTCCCAAGTTGTGTGCCTCTGCTCTTCACTAGGGCTATTCAGTCCAACTTTCTGCTCTGCAGTAGGATTAATATGTGACATAGGACATGTGGTATCCTTGTGTTTCCTTTGGTAAGAGGAGAATAGTAACATCCCACTTCTTTAGAGAGGAGTTGTGAAGATAAATGCTTTAAAGATGATGCGCTTATGTGCTTAAGGCTCCTCCCAGTACCCTCACTGCACAATTTGAACTTCTTACTCAGGACTGTCCCAAGATTTTTCTCATTGATCCAATTCCCTTATTTTCCTCTGGCTCCATAGCTGCTCTTCTGACTACTCAGAAAAATGTCCTGAGTATGCCCCACATACGTGGGTGCTATTCTCATTCCTTACATACCTTGTCACTGCTCAACTTGGCAAGTTTACAGAAAGAAAAAAGGTGAGATGTGAAAAATAATTGCACTACTGGCTGGTGGCAGGAGAGAACAGGGAGGTGGAGATACACAGTTTCCACTCCTTATCTAGGTTGTGTGTATATATATATATATGGGTTGAGTGTCAGAGGAAGCTGTATATGCCTATGTAGGTGACTTACGAGTTAAATGTTATTTTAGACAAAAAAGAACACCCCACAGAGACTGAAACAGCCTCAATCAGTTACTCAGAGCAGAGTGAAATGCTCTGTTCATCATTCTCATTACCAGTGACCCAGCATCAGCATGTGTGAGTCCATGCACGCTCTTAGCTTCTCTGTCCAGTCTCAGTTGTGCCTGCTCAGGTTATTTTTCTCAGCTTCTCCACATAGAGGGTTGGCCTTTCTGCTGACCCCTTCTAAAATGCTGGCTTGCACAGGGAAAGGAGACCAAACATATCCACCCTGTAACTCACACAAATAGGAGCTTAGGTCCTGGATGATCAAGGGCTGCAGGAACATCAGCAGAGATAGAGTTCTGCTGTAACATAACAAAAAAAGTCCTGGTCTCCAGTCTGCTCCCTCTCAGTTCCAGACATCTGACCTGTAGTGTTAGTTCTGAGTCTTCGTAGCTCGATTTCCTTTTTCTTACAGCCCTCCTCTGCTGCTTTCCAGATTTTGATACTTTACTTTGAGCACTGTAAGTAGTGTAGGAAGGATAGTGGAGCAACACATATCAAAGGAAAAAAAAAATTATGAGATTGTACTATTTAGGTCTATGAAAATGCTGATCAGCCAGGGCTTCTCTGACTGGTAGAGCAACAGTAAACAGAGAAAGCGATCAGTTTTATAGATAGTGTGACCAAAATCCCTGTGAGGACTATAAAATAGGCAGTGGCAACTGAATTAATGACCAATGAAGCATATGGTATCCAAATTAACAGAGAGCATAGGATCTCCCAGAAGGAGGTCATCAGGGTATCAGAAAGCTGAGGCAGAAAGTTCCTTTTGTCTCTTCACACATTAAATTCCTGAGATAAGGAATTGAATTAGTACAGATCTGCTGTACTAATACAGAAAACCAGATAAAACTGTAAATGTGATGCTTTCTCATGAGTCTTTCCTCTAGACTGTAACAGACAAGGCTTTCCACAATGCCAAATTTACCTCTTACTTCAATGTGCACATTTCTAAAACTTTTAGAGGAATTTTCATTATTTGGTTCCAGTCTAAACACTATTTTACTTCTAGAGTGAAAATCGTCCTTAATTTAGGGCTAAGTAAATTAGAACAGTCAGGAGAAAATTGTAAACCAACTGATAAGTGTATCTCATTACAGGAATCATTGGCACCATAGAGTAACTTCTTTCTAAATTGTTCTGTTTGCCAAGAACACACAACATTTATGGTCACAGAAGTAAAAAAAAAAAAAAAAGTAGTGAATTAGGAGCCCAGATCAGTTTTTATGGACAACTATTCCACTGACTTCTGTAAGGATTTTGACAGGAAAAGGGTTATTTTTTGACCGCATACTTAAGTGCATCAGTAAAGAGGACAGCATTTTATAAAGTTAGGTTGATGACACTGAGGAAATTGCATATCTTTGCACTTTCTTTTTTTTTTCCTCCAGACATTCATTTTAAGATTAAAAAAAATCTGGAAAAAAGGGCTCTTTGTGGTTTAGTGTGGGCTCCTAAATAGTCATTGGTTGTCACTCACAAATTTCTCCTGAGTCCACTTATTTGGCTTGTATGACACAGCTGCATAATTTGGGCGTTGGAGTCCCAGCACTGCAGCATCATCGTCTCTTTCTCATTCCCCAACATAAGGAATAGGTAATTATTAGACTACAAATACCTTTCCATTTCATTGCATTATCTGTCCTTCACCATGGACCTTTCCTTCTTTCATATGTTATGTGTAATTCAGTCCAATTCTGGTAGAATTTGAGGGCTTCCTGCATGTAGCAGGAAAAGTAGGAATATGAGATTTACTGAGCGAGAGAAGCCAAAAAGTGGCTCGATTTGGAGGTTTTAATGTCCTCCATCTCAGAGGATCCAGAAGTGTGAGAAAAATTACACTCTTCAAGAGACTGGAGCAGGAGTCATGGCCATGCTGACACTCTTGTATTTGAGAGGAATATCCTTTCTCTGCTTCTTGTTCTGGGTTCTCAAAACAGCTGGTTGAACTGTTTGCCCCTGAGCAATAGGGGCTGATTGAAGAGTGAAATGAAATGTGATTTATTCCCAGATTAGGATTGTTTGCTTTGGTTTGGCATGACCGGCCAGCCAGCAGGAGGTACATGCCTCAAGCACTGCTCCTGAGGTTTGAGCTGAGCTGGAGTAATTTGTTTAAGTGTTTGGTGAAGAGTACTCTGGCAATCTATGTGCAGGACAGGGGCAAGGAGTTCCTCTTACCAGGGCTGGAGCAGTTGTGTGTGTAGCCAGGGCTGTCCCCTCTGTAAAAAAGGGGAAGTTAGCTGACTGTATTGTGTAACAATATGGTGAGAATTCATTCACATTTCTATATCTTTGTGAGGATGGAAAACATAATACAGGCTTAGTTTGCCTTTGAAATAGCATTACTAGTTGTATTTTTATTTTCAAAATTGGAAGAGGGCAAAAATATATATTAAAAGTTCACATAAATTTTGCATTTAACTGTTTATTTATTGTTCTGCATCTCTTAAGGCATCAAGGTATGTAGTGACCCAGAAACATACCATGAACTGCATTCCTAAAAAGACTCTAGTCTATGAGGGCAATATTTTTAAGTCTTTATGTTCAGCTAAGGAGAGATAAGTAATCTGAAAATTGTAATTGCAGGTTTCTCCAGTCTTCTTTGTGATCTTGTGTCTGTGGTGGCAGGCTTTCTCTTTTTAAATCCTCTTTCAATTTAGAAATTTGGCTTTTTTGGGTCTCTTTCAAAAACTCTCTCCATAGTGGGGGGACTTCCCTATGCCGTAGTTGACTGATATAACAAGCATTGACTGCTTTTCACTAATACCTATGCACTACTGAAAGAAGCTACCTTAAAAGCATTATACAGAGAGGATCTGTAGAGAGAGTCTTCAGATTATTTCCCTTGGCGTGAAGACAATAACTCTTACCCAACACACCTGCAGTGTCACAATCATGTCCGTATCTGTGTCCCTGCTGACCCTCACGATCCCACTGCTGTTTTCCTCTTGTCTCTCTTTCTCCCTCTTTTTTTTTCCCCAGCTAAAGTAGAATTGTTGAAGCCTGTGTATAGAGCCCATACATTTTGTAAGAAAGGTTGTGGATTTTTTATACACTGCTGTTCAGCAGTTCTTGAACAATGGATCATTTCAAAAGTGGTTCTTGAGATATTGAAAAAATACTGCCATTAGAAAATGCTTCATCTTTTACGTACCAAAATGTTCAACAATTATGACACAAGTTCATTAAGTAACAGGTATGTTCTTACAGTGTTGGATTAATCCATCCACCAAACTGATAGCGATGTGGCAGCCATAGGATCACCCAATATTTGTGTAGGTTGAACAATTATCTTTTTGGCTAAACTTTGTGCTGTTTCCAGTTTTAACACAGTATAGACACAGACAGCTGTTTAATTTGTCAAGAAATGTAGTAAGTAACTAAAATTAATTGCCAAGATACACAGTTTTTATATAATATACCGTTGTTAAAAGGAGGCAAATAACAGTTTCATTGCCTTTTTATTCCATATTGAATAATTACAAGGCAAGAAAGCAGTATCTGTACTCATAAAAGATTCCCATTTGGTTTTCCTCAGACAAATGCATTCCACAAAAATGCACAGTGTTTTTTAAACCTAATATTTCCAAAAATGATAGAACAGGCATGATACATACAGCAGATCTTTTCAGCTGCTCACCAGAGTTTTGGCTTGCTTTCTGCTTTAGAGAAGTCCATTTCTAACTATTAGAGTGGTGAAGAAAATGCAGCCCTGCATGCCAAAGACAGAAAGGCATTTCCACTGAGTATGAAACAATAATTTTGAACTGAAAAGTGTCCTGGGCAAGTGGAGCCAAGAATAACACTTTCAATATTGATACAGGTAAGAGTCTGACTCCTTTTTAAACTATGGAAGCAAGGGGAGGAAGTATATCCAAAAATGTACACCAATGTTCCTTAAGGCAGGAGGAGGAGTCACAAAGGGCCAGCCAAGGAAGGAGAATATGAATATGTTAAGATATTTAAACCTTTAAAAACAGGCAGTAAAACTGTAGTGAGGCATAAAATTTGTTCTACTTAAAGGGCAGATCAGGTTTTGAAAGTTTGGGAAACCCTTTATTAATCCTTGTGAAATCCACACCCAGAGTGGAAAATGTTAAGGGCAGCTTTTAAATTTTAAATATGCCTTTGCATGTGCTGATATGGTCTAGTATTTTCTGTTTTTCCCTTATGCACAGATGACACTGCCTTTTGGAGCAAGTTTATATTTAAAGCTTGTTCAGGTTCAAAGCCTGCCACCTTCTCACAAAGACCTTAACTAGGAGGCTTGGGTGAATGTTAATGCAGCTGTTCACATTAAATGTTCTTGTTTCTGGTTCTTTGTCACAATTTCTAAAGAATGGTATTTCTTTTAAAGTGGCCTAAGATCCACATGCTGGGGCAGGCAGGCAGGCAGCCAGAGCCCATCCAGGCTTCCAGGGTCATTCATGACTGTTCTAGAGGAGCTTAGGAACTGTGAGGGACTAGGGTTCATGGCAGGAGACCCTAAAGGTCTTGGGAGGTACTAGGGGTGTCACGAGAAGATTTAGGTAGGGAGTTAATGGGAGCCTGAGCTCCAGGGTAAGCTCTGGTTGGGATGCTTGGGCCCCAGGAGGCAGAAGCACAACAGAGACCATGGTGGGGACTGATGGCACTAAGCTGCCCAAGTATTTCTCTGATACCTGTATTGAAACTAGAGTCAAAATAACTCTACATGGTGGGAAAAATCCTGATTTTGAAGACAGCTGTGGATGATGACTTGTGGTTTATATCCACTAGCTTTAAATCACCATTTACCGTCCAACCTACCACAGCCTCAGCCCCTCTGGCTCTCTGGCTGGTTTCTGTAGTGGAAGTCACAGTCTTTGGCCTGGCAGGCAGGGGTCCTGAAGGCAGCAGGGCTACGGGAGCTGGCTTCTCCTGACACCTCAGACCCATGACTGGAGCTCCCCAGTCTCCAGCTCTTTTTGCATCGAGGCCACCTTGTGCCCCTCGAGGCCCAGCCATGCGTTGGCCCTGGCCAGGTTGGAGCGGTCTCGACCCTGCACCTGAAGGTGCTGCTGCACTCTCCCCATTGGCCCTAGCACTGCTTCGGCCCCTGCATCCCCACTGGCTGCATCATGGGGTCCCTGCCTCTCTCCAAACGTGCCCTGTACCCAGATGTGCCACGGGGGGCTCCTCCACCGGGCACTGCACCACCCCGCGCTGCTCCCCTCCTCTGGCGTTACCCTGCTTTACACGAGGGTATAGCTGCAGCCCATTTCCCAGGGAAATGCTGCTTTGTGTAACTGAATTGACATTTGGCCTTGATACCTGTATCTCCTGATAACTGAAACAAATTTCTAAAATAAATATTGTACTTTGATCTTCCAGCCCTGCATTTTTAATGACAGCTCTGAACATCACTTCATTAAGAATACATTTCAGGAGACTGAAACACTCTGAGTTTGAACACTAATTATTTGTACAGAAAATTAGGACTGCAGCGTTTCATTATTCAGCCCATTGGTTTCTGCCAGAAATGAGAAATTATTCTCGGATTTTAAGTAATGTGCTTTCCTGGATGCAGATTTATGGCATTTGTAGTGTGGCATCTGTATAGAAACTTACAGAACTTTCCGCTAACTTCTTTGTAACATGGCAAATGTTTCGGTTCAGTTCATCGAGATATCTGGGGAAATGACATACCTTGAAGGTTGAAGGTAACCCCAGGATGTCAGTGTCTTACAAACATCCAACCTGGATGTTGGAAGCTGTCTGAGCAGCTAGAGGTCTGGTTAGAAAAGCCAAGGCATAGTTTGAATTGAATCTAGACAGGGAGGTCAAAGGGAATACCAAGAACTTCTACAGGTATATTAATGGTAAAAAGAAGGCTAGGGAAGGTGTGGGCCCCCTCAGAAAGGAAGCAGGTGAAATGATCACAAGTGACATGGAAAAGGCTGAGGGTCTCAATGACTTCTTTACCTCAGTCTTCACTGCACAGGCCTCCAGCCACACTCCCAGAGTCATGGAAGATAATGGCAGGGACTGGAAGGAAGAGCTGCCCATCATAAGTGAAGATCAGGTTCATGATCACCTGAAAACCCTGAAAGTGTTCAAGTCCATGGGGCCCAACGGGATACACCCACAGGTACTGAGAGAACTGGCAGATGAGGTTGCTGAACTCCTCTCTGTTATATTCCAAAAGTCCTGGCAGTCTGGTGAAGTCCCCACTGACTGGAAAAGAGGAAACACAACTCCCATTTTCAAAAAGGGTAGGAAGGAGGAGCCAGGGAACTACAGGCCAGTCAGTCTCACCTCTGTGCCCAGTAAGATCATGGAGCAGATCCTCCGGAGGCACTACTGAGACATGAGAATAGTGAAGAGGTGATTTGGCCCAATCATCATGGCTTCACCAAGGGCAGATCCTGCCTGACAAACCTGGTGGCCATCTATGAACAGGTCACAACATCAACAGATGAGGGATGAGCAACTGATGTTATTTGCCTGGGCCTGAGCAAAGCCTTTGACACTGTCCTGCACCACATCCTGGTCTCCAAGCTAGTGAAACATGGGTTTGATGGGTGGACCACCAGATGGATAAAGAACTGGCTTGATGGCCACACCCAAAGAGAGGCTGCCAATGGCTCCATGTCCAAGTGGAGACCAGTGACAAGTGGAGTCCCTCAGGGATCAGTCCTGGGACCAGTCTTGTTCAACATCTTTGTGGGCAACATGGCCTAAGGCATTGAGTGCACCTTCAGCAAGTTTGCTGATGACACCAAGCTGTGTGGTACAGCAGACACCCTGGAGGGCAGGGATGGCATCCAGAGGGACCTGGAATGGCTGGAGAGGTGGCACAAGCCAAACTCATGAGGTTCAACAAGGCCAAGTGCAAGGTCCTGCATCTGGGTTGAGGCACTTCCAAGCACAAATACAAGTTGGGCAATGACTGGCTGGAGCGCAGCCCTGCGGAGAGGGACTTGGGGGTGCTGGTGGACAAGAAGCTCAACATGAGCCAGCAGTGTGCACCTGCAGCCCAGAAAACCAACCAGATCCTGGGCTGCATCAGGAGAAGTGTGGCCAGCAGGTCAAGGGAAGTGATTCTCTGCTGCTACTCTACTCTTGTGAGACCCCACTTGGAGTACTGTGTCCAGTTCTGGAGCCCCTATTACAAGAGGGATGTGGACAAGCTGGAGCGTGTCCAGAGGAGGCTCACAAGGATGGTCAAAGGCCTGGAGCACCTCCCCTATGAGGACAGACTTAAAGAGTTGAGGCTGTTCAGTTTGGAGAAGAGAAGGCTCCAAGGTGACCTTATTGTGGCCTTCCAGTATCTGAAGGGGGCCTACAAAAAAGCTGGGGAGGGACTTTTTAGGCTATCAGGTAGTGACAGGACTAGGGGGGAATGGAGCAAAGCTGGAGGTGGGGAGATTCAGACTAGACTAGACTAGAGGAAGTTCTTCAGCATGAGAGTGGTGAGACCCTGGAATGGGTTGCTCAGGGAGGTGGTTGGGGCCACATCCCCTAGGCCAGGCTGGATGAGGCTGTGGGTAGCCTGATCTATCGTAGGGTGTCCCTGCCCATGGCAGGGGCGTTGGAACTAGAGGATCCTTGTGGTTCCTTCCAACCGTGGCTGATTCTATGATTCTAAGCTATTGACTGACATTTAATTTATAAATATTGTTTAGATTGTCACAGAAATTATTAGATAAACTGAATTAGGGGGAAAAAAAAAAAAAGCAGGAATTAAACCTGGCACCTTGTAAGAGTTTGAGATTGGCAGAAGTTTGTGGATGTGAAAGTTCAGGGATCTTGTGAGTGTGAGCATTGCCATTTCACTTGTCTGGTGGGTTATTAGTCCTCCAGAGAAGAGAGGTGTGGGTCAGAGTACCCTCACTGGGGTTGTTCCTCAGCCACTCTGTCCCATTTAAAGCTCAGACACAAGGGGACACAAGCACAGCTGGAACTGGGCCAGTGAGCCCGCAGCAGCCCATCGCTGTGGACGGTGGGCTCATTAATGGTTATAAGTATGTTCGGGGTGAGTGCCGGGAGGCTGGAGCCAGCCTTTTTTTGGTGATGCTCAGTGACAGGACAAGGGGCAGTGGGTGGAAGCTGAGGCAAAGGAGGTTCCATAGGAAGTATTTTTTCACTGTGAGGGTGACAGAGCACTGGAAACAGCTGCCCAGGGAAGTCGTGGAGTCTCCCACTCTGGAGGTATTGAAGAACCGTCTGGATGCGTTACACTGCGATCTGTTTTAGGTGATCCTGCCCTGGCACAGGATCACCTTTCCAGCCCCTGACATTCTGTGATTCCATGTGCAGGCACCTTCCCGCCGCGGCCGGGGCTCGCTGCGGTGTCCCCTCTCCCACCATATCGCGTATGGACGTGGCGTGACCCCCGGCGGATCTCGCACCGGCGGTACTGGGGAGGTGTTTGAATGCGGTGGGTGAAGGTGCTAGACCCTGTAGGTGGATGGGAAACCGCGCCGCCCTGTGCCCTCGCTGGCCGGTGGGGAACTGCTCCGCCCTCGCCCTTTGCGTCCCGCCGGGGCTGTCGCCGGGCGGCAGGGCCTGGTGGCGGCTGCGAGCCCTGACTCGATGCGTCAGTGTGAGGGGGCTTATGTCCCTGTAACCGACCTGAAGCAGTTACCTGATGTCTACCTGGCACAGGGAAAGAGCTTGAAGTGGGTAGGGGATCGGTGTAACACGAGATCGGCCTTTTACTTCAACCCAGGACTCAATGTGGAGCCGTGGGAGAGGACTTGGCACTTTAATCCCTTCAAAGAAACTGGTCTAATTCAAGCCCTACGACTCTTGGAAGTCTGAGCGGACAGGGATTGTTTCCACAGGAAAAACAGATAAAAATCTCTGTGTGCTGGCGTTTAGAGAGGCTCCAGTGGCCGTGCGAATACAATTGAACCCACCGACTGCAGGGAGGTTCGAGTTACCTGGGCAAACAGCTCCGGAGGACCAGAACCAGCCGGCATCCGCCCGAAAGGGCACATACACACACCCCGAAGATATTGCTGAACCGTCTCATTTGGTACCTGGCCAAGCAGGTCGGCTTACACGTTGAGTTGAGGTCGGCCTCAGAACAGATGGGGAAGTGGCAAGGAGAGGATCATGCTTTCAGAGTGGCCGGCTGAGCACGGTGCTGAGCTGAGCTGGCCCTCGGAGGGGCGCTGGGGCCGGCCTGCCCCTTGCTGGGCGGTGCGGTGCGAGGGGTTCCGCCAGCCCTGCAGGACAGCCAGCGCAGCAGAGGCTGTGGCGTTAAGCTGTGACCCGGATGGGCCTGGTGCTGGTTACAGGGAAAATGCGTGATTTTGAGAAAAACGGGTGATTTTCTTCATACCCAGGCACATACATGCGTATATGTATATAAATATATACATATATATATATATATACAGAGGCCGAAAGGTGAGGGATGAGGGAGCAGAGCCCTCGAGGCCGAGCAAGAGGTGGGTGGGAGGATGGAGGTAGAGTCTCGGCTGGTGCTCCCAAGGAGTCCTCTTGACTCGTCCCCGACCCAGGCCAGCCCGGCTCCGCAGAGCCGCCGAACACAGTTCCCTTGCCGCAGGTACACATCCCGCTTCCAGAAATAATATCAAGAGAGGCTGCTATCTGCATTTAAGGAAATCACACGCAGGCCGCGCCAGGAAAGAGGAAACTTTTCCGTTCAGTTTCTCAGCCGGTGGGTTTGTCGGAGGGGGGTGTGTGCTCGATGCCGGTGGCACCCCGCCGTCCCTCCTCCGAGCCTCTCCGGGTTGCTGGCCCTGATCCCGCGCCAGCCGGGGGTTCCAGATAACGCAGAGTTACTGTTAGCTGTCTGAGCCAAGCGAAACCAACGCGGCTACCAGGGAGGAAACTGTGCGGTTGTTTGCGGAGTCATACCGAGGGCATCTCCCTCAGCCTCGGGGGAAGGGCGGGCGGAAGGAGGGAGCGGGGAGGAACCACCGACAATTACTCTAGGGAAGTTTTACGTCTGGGATCGACCAGCCCCGATCAGGTGAACTCGCTGTGCTCCTGTTACTTTGAGTCATTAAACGCTATCAGCGGAATCCGGAGGCAGATTTCTCGGGCGATAACAAAGACGCATTGTCACTTGAGGGTTCTGCCACCAATCCTTAATTGCAGAAGAAAAAAAACAAAAAAAAACCGGAGGGTGGGATCCAGTGTCTTGCACATCCAATGCAAGGGTCTCCAGGCGGTAAGGGGTCCTTTGATCAAGAAAATCCAATTATTTGTGTATATACATTTCCCACATAGTGATTACTTCATTAATTGTCCCGCCTTTATCTCCTCCCTTCCCATCCCCCCTAATAATCAGTTCTTTTATCCAGACCAACAAACACACCATAGGAGCTTTGTGGATTCAAAGGATTTGCTTTCGCTTCTGAAAGAGCCGCTATTCTTTGATGATTGGGTAGCGGCAAACTTCAAAGCCATAAATCTTCCTTCTGACTGGCTGGCGGCCCAGCAAAGTCCTTATCAAATTCTTGGAGGTGATCCTGGTGCAGTCAGACAGTCCGCGGAGATCGCGCAGCGCGGGGGGGGTGGGACAGGCACGGAGGCGAAGAGATCAGAGAGAAGGAGAGGGGGAGAAAAAGAGAGAGAGAGAGAAGGAAACTGGGCAGCTCCTTGTCTTCCCCTCGGCGTCCCCATGCCTCAGCGGTGCCCCGGCGCCTTCCCCTCGCCCCGGGAGCAGTAGCCATGGCCGCGGTGGCAGTCCTCCGGAACGACTCCCTCCAGGCTTTCCTCCAGGTCAGTACCTGCTGCGGGGACCGGGGCGGATCGTGCCGCGCCGCGTCCCACGGGTGCGACCCACGTTTCGCGGAGCAACCGGCGTCTGCCACCTCCCTACCAGAGCTTCTAGCCGCGGGTGGCCCGGGAGAGTTAGGCAGGGACTTCCGCGGGGGTGAAAAGGCCAGGCATGGGCTGCGCGGGTCAGCAGCTTCCCTCTGCCGTCGGCAGCTCTACAGTAACCACAGGCAGCGTCCCGGGGCTGTGGGGCTGCGGGGCTGCAAGGGGAGGCGCGGGACTTGGGCTGCAGCTCCGGCTGCTTCCTTGGCGCCCCCAACCTAAAAGCGGGGACGGACCAGCGGCACCGGCCGCAGGCGGGACCAGTTGGGGAGGGGGCATCCTGCCCACTCGGCGTGCGCTGTTTTGGGGAAGTTTTGCGGACCGTTCGGGAGCGGCGGGGCAACTCCGGCAGCGTGCGGGCAGAGGTGCAGGAAGTTTCCCGCGGGGAGGCAGCGGCGGGCGGCGAGTAACTCGCTCTCCATCCTCCCTCCCTTCCCGCTCCCGCGCAGGACCGCACTCCCAGCGCCTCCCCAGACTTGGCCAAACACTCGCCCCTCGCTCTTCTGGCCGCCACCTGCAGCCGGATCGGACAGCCCGGCGCAGCGCCCTCGGATTTCCTCCAGGTGTCCTACGACCCGACGCTGGGATCCCCATCCAGGATCTTCCACCCGTGGAGCGGCGAGATGCCGGCGCACTCCCCGGGGGGGCTGCCGCCGCCGCACCCCAGCCTAGGGCTGACCCCTCAGAAGAACCACTTGCAACCCTCCTTCGGGGGAGCGCATGAACTGCCCCTCACCCCCCCGGCGGACCCCTCCTACCCCTACGAGTTTTCTCCTGTCAAGATGCTGCCCTCCTCCATGGCCGCCCTGCCGTCCAGCTGTCCCCCCGCCTACGTCCCCTACGCCACTCAGGCCGCCCTGCCGCCTGGATACTCCAACCTGCTGCCACCCACTCAGCCTTGCCGGCAGCTGTCGCCCAACCCACAGCCCGAGGACATCCCCTGGTGGAGCATCCAGCAGGCCGGCGCCTCCGGCGGCTGCGGCCATCGCTTCCCCGCGGCCGCGGCTCTGCCCCGGAGCCTGGTGCTGGGCCACTCGGACTTCGCCCAGTACCAGACGCAGATCGCCGCCCTGCTGCAGACCAAGTCTCCCCTGGCGGCCACGGCCAGGAGGTGCCGCCGCTGCCGCTGCCCCAACTGCCAGTCGGCCGCGGGTAGCGCCCCAGAGGCGGAGCCGGGCAAGAAGAAGCAGCACATCTGCCACATCCCTGGCTGCGGCAAAGTGTACGGCAAGACCTCGCACCTGAAGGCGCACCTGCGCTGGCACACGGGCGAACGGCCCTTCGTCTGCAACTGGCTCTTCTGCGGTAAGAGCTTCACCCGCTCCGACGAGCTGCAGCGGCACCTGCGGACTCACACGGGCGAGAAGCGCTTCGTCTGCCCCGAGTGTGGGAAGCGGTTCATGCGCAGCGACCACCTGGCCAAGCACGTCAAGACTCACCAGAACAAGAAGCTGAAGGCATCGGCGGACGGCGTCAAGCGGGAGGACGGCCGCGACCTGTGACCGCCGGGACGGGACCCGCTGCGGCCAGGCGGCGGCCGCTGTACCTGCGGGCCGAGTTCAGCCGAGGCGGGGCTCCAGGATGAGGGCGCTCCGCAGCTGGGGGCCGGGCGGCCGGCTCTCGGACTTATCGTCTCGCCTGGCGAGCGAGAGCTCGTCTAGAGGCGGCTCCGGGAGGAAGCGCGGGCGGGACTGGACGCTCTCTGGGCCCTGGGGCTTCTGCCGCGCGTCCTCGTCCCGGGACAGGCTCTCTCCCCGCCCTTGCTTTTCCTGGGCGCCTTTGAGGGGGGCCGCGGCCTTTGGGGCGGGACAAGGCTGCCGCCGCCTCGTGGGGTCCGGCCTTATGGGCGCCCGGAGGTGGGGTGGCAGAGTCGGCCCGGCCGTGCGGGAGCCCGACCCTCGGTGGTTTCAGGGGAAAAGACTGACGATTTGTGTACAGGTTATTTAATAGTTCTGTTTGAATACAAGTGTTCCTCTCCTCGTTCTCGGCCCCTTGCGGGGCTCCAGCATGAGATGTTTCTGTAAAGCGACCCGCGACTGCAGCGTGAAATAAACACGTTAACACTGGGTCACGCAGGGACGGTCCCGCTGCGTCGGTTTCATTCAATCGTCCCCCCGGGCTTTCCCTCTGCCGGAGAGCTCCAGACCCCTCTGCGCTGCCGCCATCCCACTCCTGCTGAGGCGGTGGCGGGCCCGACCCAGCTTCATCGAAGTGGTCAAGTGAAGCTCGGACCTGGGAGCTGCTCATGGTAAACAGCTTTAAAATCCATAGTGTCTTCGGACTGCTGCAGACCTATTGGTTTGGTTTGCAGGTTTTATAAAGAATTCTTGTCGTGATTTTCTTTCCTACCCATGAGTGACAGAAAAGAGAAACACGTGGTGCCAGTACAGGGGTGGACACGCAGGTCAAAAACTAGTCTGGGATATATACTTGAGCAGGCATGGGCAACAGTCAAAACTGATAATGCTCCTTTTCGGAGGGATCCAGGCCACAAGGCTTGCAATGCCCAGCTGTTCCTGCCTGAAGTTGTCTGGCATGGCACAGCCAAATCATGTTTTCCATATGTTAACTTGCTGTAAAATCGCAGAATTTAAGGGTGAGATGCGTGTTATCCTCCCAGTGTGACAAAGTAGTAGTCACTCTCCAGCACAGAGGAAGATGTTTGGCAGAAAAATGCATTTAAATATACTTGGTAGATAGTGACAGCTTTTAGGGTCTTTTATGTCTCATTGGCTACCACATAACAGGCATGCATTCATTTTGGAAAATTTCTTCTAAAATAATGTCCCTTTTTATTGTGGCAAATTCCCTATTTCTGTTTTTTTTGTTGTTGTTGTTGTTTTGGTGGGGTGTTTGGTTTTTTTGGGTTTTTTTTTTTTTTTGGGGGGGGGGTTTGTTTGTTTTTAACTGAAATTTATATAGAGCAAACAAATGAGGAACCTGAAAAGTAATTTACTAAATTTTGCATTTTAACAGAGAGAGTATGTTATTAGCTCCTTCTATTTTTAACCACGTCAGCTTCCCTTTCTGGTTACCTAATGAGACAACAAAATAAGAAGTGCCTTGGAAACTTCACTGGGGCAAATAGATCTCAAGTGAGTTCTTCTGGTGGCAGTTGTCAAACAAGCTTTGGCACAACCATAATGATAGACGTATGCTCTTCTGTGGGCTTCTGACTCAATAAAAGCAGTAGAGCTAGGCACATGTTTGTAATAACAGAACTTATAAAACTGATGTGTTTGTATGTGTGTGAAATATTGCAAAGAATCCTTTCTCTCAGGAATAATGAGATAAGGCAATACCACCAGAACACTCACATCTGAAATAATGAGAAGTTAAATGGGCAGTTACCATGGCACAGCTCCTCAACAATATTTTAATCTTTGTTATTTTGAATTGATTTCCTCCACCATATTCTTAGGGTCAATTTATTAGATTAACGACTAAACAGTTATCTTCTTGGCCTCCAAAGAATCATCTCTAACCTGCCCTTGTGAGAAATATGTTTAGTTTCATTGGTGAGCATTCTTTTGCCAAAGGTTTAGGCTCTGGAAGTGTGCTGCTGAAGGATATTGGTTAGGAAATGCCTTTAGTGTTCCAAAGCGAGTGACAGCAATGCAGGAAGTAATTGGTGGATCTGATTGAGAATTTGTTAGTAAAAAAATCTTTGAGACAAAAAAGCATATCCATTTACTAATGACATATCATTTCAATATGTCATCAGGAATAACATGTTGTTTCTAATTTAAAAAAAAATCGTCGTGTAGTGCCAATCTGCTTCCTCTATTTGATACTAAGTTACATTAAGAATTTAGTGTTACACAGGATTGCTTTAAAAAGAGAGTATGTTTCATTAAGAAGTCTTTCACTTCTGTGTTCGGATCAGACCTACTTAAAATAGACAGTAATGGAAGGTGTGTTTGTTGGTAGCAGTAGAGGGCAACGACAGTACTGCGAGATTCACGTATAGGATGGAATAAACAGCATGGGTGTTGTGACATGGTAATGGCCTTTCACTGGCAAGTAAGTGCCATGATAAAGAAGTATTAGAGTGAGCTGAAGTCATGTAATGGATGGTTTCTGGCACAAGTTTAGCCAGAAACCATCTAAGAACCAGAGAACTGTTACAGCATATATATCTAGCAGAAAACAGTTCAATAATCATAGACATAATGATTTATAAGATGGGCCATTATGAGAAGATTATGGATGATAAAATTATCTTGCCCAGTATCTATATTGTTTGGTTTATCCAGACTCTTTTGGCTTCTTACTCATTCCTCAAGACACAGCTTGCACTGTTTTATGCAAAAGACCATAGCTGAGGCAGCGATAGCACCATGTCAAGGTGATGGTGGCATCTGATAAAGTAGAAAAAAGCAGTGGCATGTTGTAGTCTCTGCATCTCATATAATATTGTATGGTGACTACATTTAAAACATGAAAGTGCACAGGTTTAAAATATGCGTGGTCAAAATTAGTTAAATATCTGACCTGAGGGATAGATATATATAAGTGAGAACCCATCATCTCAAATGCTAATGAAAATCTTGAATCTGTCAGAATAGTAAAAAAAAAATAAAAAATAAAAAAAAAGCCAGAAAATTAGGGATTTCTGACACAAGGTGAGTAGCAGTTTAGAATATTTTTAAAATACTTAACAAAACATTATTTCTCTCTAAAGCTTTTGAACAGTTCACTGGAAAAAGGAGGCATGTCCATCATGGGTGCTCCTTATTAATCTCTAAAGAGCTAAATCATATGGTAGCTTTTCAGTTGAAATAATTTCACTTTTATAGTAATATGGCATTTAAATATACACATGACCTTTCTGGTGTATGGGTAGAATGTTACAAAAATACATTGCTTACATCTCAAGGATTTATTTCTAGTTGGCAAATTATACGCTGTAATAAAATTAACTTTTAATTTTGCATTCACAAAATGCATTTTACACTTTTAGCTGTTTCCAATCAACTAGAACATCTGTTCATTTTATAAAATTAAATGATTAATATTCTTTTTAATTATACATTTGAGTACATATGCTGCTCAAGGTCAATTCACTTCTGAATTTTTAAGTCTTAAATGTCACTGGTATAACAGACATATAAACTAATTCATCTTGGGGTTAAATTAACTGATTTTTACCCAAAAATCAGGATATCATCTAAAAACTTGAGATTTGGCATGTTTTCTGTGTTGAAAACTGACTTTCACACTAGGACAAACTTTAAGTAGAGAACAATTTTTTTAAAAACAAACACAGCACCAACATTGTTCTTCAGATAGGTTGTTTGGGGTTTTTTTTACTGTGTATTAATTTATTTTTTTTTTTAAGTTGAGCCAAACAGAATAAGACTCTCACCCAAGAGAAGGCTGCTTTTGGTTCTGACTGGCTAGATTCTTACTGCAATAATCCAACAAATTTGTAAAATTATGTTTCACACCTCCTTTGCTGCTATTACACAAAAAGTAGGATAAAGGGGTTTTTTAACTATATCCATTGCCATGTAATTCTTACTTCCCTACTAAATTACAGGTGTGATTTTTAATATAAATATTTAATCTTAAATATTTATAGATTTTGAGAGATTGCATTAACTTCGGAAGTAACTACAACTTTAACTCTTTCAGCTTGTAAACTCTCAACTATACTTAATATTAGTCTTGAACAGCAAAGAAATAGGAACTACAAATGCTGATGTCTTTAAACTTTTAGGTAAAACATGCAATTTACTGTTCAGTGATCTTGAAGGGTTTTAGCAGCTCACTGAGAAGTTTCTACATAGTGTGAATTTGTATCTCTGTGCAAGTATTGAGGCACCTTTGAGTGAGCCTTATACCATTTATTAAATCAGATTATCCTCCATATAGAATGGTAAGAAACAAAAATATAATGTCTAACTCATTGTCAGATCTTATGGTTTGCTATAGATTTTTGTGGGGTTTTTGTGGTTTTGTTTGTTTGTGTTGTTGTGGGGTTTTGTTTGTTTGTTTAGGCTTATTTGTTTTTTCCCTCCAATTATTTTACACTTGATATGAGATTTTTGTGAATCCTCTGGTAAAGTCATGTGGTCTGCTGCTCTGGCACATGATGGAATCATCTCAAAGTTCTCTTGGATTTTCTTGCCAAACTTCTTAAAAAGTAATTACCAGACCCCCTAAGTCTTTGAGTCTACTGACTACTGAAAGCAGAGCTTTTCTCCAAAGGTACTAGGCAGCAGATATCTTTGATAACTTTGCATTTAAACAGCATACAAGGTGGCAAGGACCTGGAACAGTTCAGCAACCAGCAAGGCTGGCAATTGCCAGGTAAGTGTTAATGTACAGCATAGAGAAGAAGGATCCAAGGCCCTGGTCTAATGGAAAGAGTGATCTTCATCAGAGGAGCACATAATTCAAAGAATCTTTGAAAAAAGTTTATGGGGTTTGTTGCCTGTTAATATTTACTCTGAACTTACGCAAAGTCATATAGGTGTTTCATTATGCATAATGTAAAGCAAAGAAAACAGGTATGTTAGCCTTGTGACTCTGACAAGTAAGTGGGATAGTTAGATTTGGCCTTTAACCTGGAGGACATTGATGCTGCTTTTGTTCTCATCATCTCTTCATTTTTTTTGTGATACACGTTTACTTAGGTACACACAAAATCCCGGCATGTCCCTGACCCAGGGCTAGTGATTACATCACTGCTTAGCCATATTAGCAGGAGCCCAGCCTCAGGCTGTGCACAAGTCCTGTGTGCTCACTAAGAAAGGTTACGATTTCCACGTGTAGGTGTAGGTGCATAGCAGGGGTCCCTTTCCTCTGAAGGTGGCTATGCAGTGAACCCGTGCTGCAATGTACTGAAATTGGTGGCCATTAACTCTTGAAGAAGTGGTGCGTTTGTACTGAAATGCTGTTTGCTGAACAATTTAAGTGCACTCTTTATTCCTTGTACGGAGTCT
This sequence comes from Psilopogon haemacephalus, assembly GCA_013396835.1. Lineage (NCBI taxonomy): Eukaryota > Metazoa > Chordata > Aves > Piciformes > Megalaimidae > Psilopogon > Psilopogon haemacephalus. The sequence continues at coordinate 53,747 of VWZI01003565.1, read as the reverse complement.
CTGCATAAGTTCAGATTTTCCCATTAATGGTAGTAAGGTTAGAGTTTCCTTTCATTTAATTGCACTACCAAAGAAATCTTAATAGTCTTGTTTATGATGTCTGACTTCCTTTAGCTCTGCCTAAGCAAGGGACAGTTTATCAATGTACCAATATTGTGTACTAAAAGCCATTTTAATCTGTGTATCATTGTATTGACACTTCCTCTCTGGCACTTTTTCCTTCCCTCCTCCAGAATGAGAAGAAGCTGTATTAGCAAAAGTGCTGTCTTGACTGTCTGCTGCATCTATAGAAGAGTCTTCTGCTGATGCTGATGCCTCAGTTAAGGGTTATGTTTTTTACTCCCCCATGCACAAGTATGCCTGCGGCAGTATGTGTTCAACATGTCATTTACCTCATCCTCAAGTGAGCATCGATTCTTTTTTTTTTTGTTTTGGATTTAATTGTTTTCTCTCATCTAACAACATAAAGTAATCTTTGCCTTAATGTAGGAACCTTTATCCAGCTCACGTTAGTATTCTTACTCTAGGGTATCAGCCACTAGTTTTTGCTGGCCATTGATGCCAGTACTGAGCAAGCAAATCACTTTAGGCAACATCATAATTTGCCCTTCTTATCCACCTGCCCCATCATAAAAGGTAGTCTTTTTTCACATTTGCAATTTCTTCTTGACACTGAATCATAGACTTTTGCTGTGACAGTGACTGGAATGTCCTGAACTATATCTAGGGTAGAACAATGCACCACAGGGGGGAAAAATTAAAAATAAGAAACCCACTTCTTTTGAGGAGATACTTTTATTTTAAATTAAAAAGAATATTAAAATTCCATAAATTAGTATATTTTTCAAAAGTTAAATGTTTCTGTTTACAAATACCTGCATCACCAACTTCATCAGAAATAATACTGTTTTGTGTTTTTAAAAGGAAGGGTTGTTTGCAAAACCAATTTATTTCTATTATCAGTAAGTCCCTGTTCCTATAACAGTACTAAGCTGTTCAAACAAAGTTCCAGTATTTACCTATATATCACTCAAAACATGTTTTATTTTCCTTTTTAAGATGAAATAGAGCATGCTTCCAAAACAGGCCCTAATTACAAAGAAGGTTAAAATAAACTTTATTATACTGAAGCCCATATCTTTATTCAGGATCAGATGGCAGGCCTATGATCTCCACATGTATAATCTCTCAGCTGTATGGAAAGGAGATGTCAGTCATGCTGCCACATTCCCCCTTATTTTAGACAGCTCTCCGCAAGTCGAGGATGCACATGTGAAGAAGAGAAAGGAGAATGTGCACTATTCACTAATTTATAAAGATTAGGCAGGTCCCTACCCACAGGGGCAGGAGAACCCTCTCCAAATCTTCTCAGTCTTACCAGCTCCCCTTGCATAATAGATACAGGGCACTAATAACTGAGGGTCAGGCAGAGGAGGATGGAGGGGAAAATCCATGTACTCAGTTGCCCAAGGTGTGTCAGCCTCCCCCAAGAATCAAGATTAAGACTATTGAAACAAAGGAAGAAAGGAGAGTCATAGTTGTAGGGGATTCACTTCTGAGAGGAAGAGAAGGACCGATATGTGGGGCTGATCCCTCTCATAGGGAGATGCTGCCTACCTGGGGCTCGGGTTAGGGATGTTGTCAAGAAAATTCCTAACCTAGTCCACTCCACAGGCTACTACCCATTATTGATCCTTCAAGTAGGAGGAAAGGAAATAATGACTAGTGGTCCCAGAAAAATTAAAAATACTTCAGAACCTTGGGACGGGTGATACAGGACTCAGGGGCACAAATAGTCTTCTCCTCTGTTATTCCAGCTGATGGCAGAGACAGTGGAATAGGTAGCCGAGTGCAGTCTTTTAATACGTGGCTGTGCGGATGGTGTCACCGCCATGAATTTAGTTTCTTTGATAATGCTATGACCTTTACAACACCAGGGTTGCTGACACCTAACAGGAGACAGCTGTCTCGAAGAGGGAAGAGGGTCCTCGCAGAGGAGATAGCAGGGCTAGTTGACAGGGCTTTATATCGGATGTGAAGGGGGAGGGGGACAAAGTAATCAGACCTCCATGTGGCAAGGTGTGGGAGGACAGATCAGTGTGGGAGCAATGGGGGTTTGGTGATGGTTCTCAACCTGCTGCCCTCAAGCATCCTGGGGACAGAATAGTGCATCCAGGGTTCTGCAGAAATGGGCTATACCCACTTCAGGTTTTATCTGCCAACAGGGAAACATCAAGTGGTAATTCACGTGGTAGTAATGGCATGAGGGGTAGGGATAGGCTAGTAGATAAAGACGTGCCTGAGCATAGACAAGTCCATTCCTAAAAATAGGAAGGCAGGTAAGAATGCAAGGAGGCCTGCGTGGATGAATGGAGAACACCTTGACATGCTTAGACACAAGAAGGAAGCCTACAGAGAGTGGAAGAAAGGACAGGGAACCTGGGACCAATACAAAGACATTGTTC
>VWZI01003565.1:19800-50514 GCA_013396835.1 Psilopogon haemacephalus | reverse complement strand
CCCCTTTACTCGGCTCTTGTCAGACCCCACCTGGAGTACTGTGTGCAGTTCTGGAGCCCCCAGCACAGGAAGGACATGGAACTGTTGGAGAGAGTCCAGAGGAGGGCCACAAAGATGATCAGAGGGCTGGAGCACCTCTGCTATGAGGACAGGCTGAGAGAGTTGGGGCTTTTCAGCCTGAAGAAGAGAAGGCTTCGAGGAGACCTTATAGCAGCCTTCCAGTATCTGAAGGGGGCCTACAGAAGGGCTGGGGAGGGACTATTCACAAAGTCTTATAATGACAGGACGAGGGGGAATGGGTTCAAACTGGCAGAGGGCAGATTTAAACGGGATGTTAGGAAGAAGTTCTTCACAGTGAGGGTGGCGAGACACTGGAATGATTGCCCAGGGAGGTTGTGTCTGCTCCCTACTTGGATGTATTCAAGGCCAGGATGGATGAGGTCTTGAGCGACCTGATCTAGTGGGAGGTGTCCCTGCCTATGGCACAGGGGGGTTAGAACAGGATGATCTTTGAAGTCTCTTCCAACCTAAACCATTCTATGATTCTATGATTAGACAGGAAAGATAACATAGCCTGAGAATGTCAGGAGGTGTCAGCTACTGTACATTAATCTCAAAGGAGTGTGAAAACAGCTTCACTTCTCACATCTAAATAATTTGCTTTCCTTCTGTGGAGCAGTAGTAGTGTTTTGCTTTTGTTGAACCATGTGAAGAACAGGCAAACATTTGACGTCTGCTTGATTTAGAGGTTGCAAAACTGTTTTTTCACCTCAGGTGTCTAATACAGGAGGCCCATTTTTCTCATCATTACCTGATCCTTCTGCAGTGTACCTCCATTGACTTCTTTCTGTTAATTTGCTCTGAAAGAACCAAAGAAATAGTTTTAAGCAGGCAAAGATTACACTTTTATATTTTCCAAAATATTAACCAAATCTTCTTATGTGCCTACATGAAACCTAAGGCTATGTCTGAGCTTCTTAATAAAATGCTTGAATAAATTGTATAATGATGCTAAGAAGCTATTTGCAAAGTACTGTAATCAAGGCTATGTTCAGTGCTTGAATAGTTAAGTTAGAGAGACCAGAACCATGAGGAATCTTGTTAGGGAAAGTAGGTTCTCTGTAACATTGTTTAAAACTGGCCAAAGCAGCTCAGTTAATGCATGTAAACACTTGAACTGTAACTGTACTACCCCAGTGGGATCTTAAATACAGACAAAGAAACCAAACATGCTCAGAGCATCCTGCCAGTCTACAGATAAGCATGGAAATTTTTTATCATTGGAGGAAGAGCCTGCAAAAGCTTTTTTCACAAGAGTAAATATATAGGTTCTTGGATCATTATTCTTCTATCAATCAGGAGGGTGACACAGAAGACAAAGCAGCTAGAGAACCTTTCCTTTTCATGGGCCATGTTTACTTACACTCACAAATATCAACACTAAGAAAGAATCCTAGTTCCATTCTCTACCTGCTAAACGCAGAGGGGACACACAAGACCCAAGAATTTTGAGAAGCCTTTAGCTGATTCACTTCCCTCTTTCCCCACACAGCTCTTGAGATTTTGTGGTGTTGGATATCCCAGTGTTCAGCTGCTGTGTTGTTGCTTTCAAGAGGTTTTCTCTCCTGTCCCCAAAATACAAATCGTTGTGCACAATTTGCTATTTTGAAATATATCAGTACACATGAAGAAGAAAATTTCCTAATCTAAAGACAGTGATCATGGAGTACTGAAACCACTGAGACCTAAATGTGGGAATTACCTTATAGTTTTACCATTCAATTATTTTTCTCATTAGAACCACAGTTTTAATCAGCTAAGAAATATTAAATATTAAACAGCCAGTAAAGTAGAATAATATGTTACATTAAAATAATTCTTTATGAAGTGCCCAAGTACAATAGAACCTAATTTTTCTTTTTATTATAGGCATTCATTCACCCTAGACTTAATTTGAAAGAGATGTCAAGTATCAGCTGTAATATTCAGATCTGGATTCTGATCTAGATTTTAGAACCTCTGCCACTTACTGAGTATGTTCAAGAAAGGGGAAGAAGGAGGGTAAGTTTAGGTCTGTTTTTAATAAGCTACAGCAATTAAATATTTTGAATATTTGGAAGGATGTATTAGAATTATACAATTATTTGGTTTGTTCAGTTGCTTTTCAATACACTTGAGAACCAGCTTCTAATTAAGATACACACACTATCAAAGATGAAAAACTTAGATGGTGGTAAAAACAATTAACTTAGATTCCCCTCGGTTTTTGTACAGATCTGCAAGTCAGCATGGGGTGTGGGCACATGGAACTTGTCTTCTCAGCACAGAGTCCACAAACAGCTGCAATGCTTGTGTACCCTATAGGGATATGAGCCACCCTGGAGCAAGTGGCATGCTCTGGGACACGGCTCTGTGTTCTTTGAGCTGACTGAACACTGGCAAGAGTGGGAAACAGCTACAGTTTTCCATTGCCTCTGGGTAAGGAGTTGTTCCTCTCTGCACAGTTGCTTCTGGGTAGCAATAGTCTAGGGGTGCTGCAGTCCTCATCCTGCTCCCATGGCCAGACTGTCAAATTACAGCAGGACCTCTACCTGTGGATCATATAATTATTTGTTATTTCCATATAGAAAACATTCCTTCTTATTCAAAAGGTATGAGGAAAGCACAGCATATAACAAAGCACATTTTATAAAATAGAACAGGATAAATGATCCAGCTGAGATTACCTCCAATTACAGGCATGCCTCACCCCTTTAAAACTAATAGACTATGTAATATACCATCCTTAATTTGTCCTGAATGCATTGCTCTTGATCTCAAAAGCTGTAATAGCAGTCTCTCTCATGAAATCTTGCTACAGAAAGGAGTTCCTACCATCTCAATGCCACATGAAAAACCTTAATCAAAGCAACCGAACCCCTTGACTTGCTGCTGATTCTCCAGCAGTTTTTTACAGTTCTATCACTTTTATCTATCATCATTTATTCAAAAAGGTAAATCAAAAGCATGAAATAGTCTCATCTGTTTTTTTTGCCTGCAGGAGATGTGCTCGTCATTGGTTAAGCCATGCAGTCTTACATCAGTCAGAGCAAACTAAATGGCTGACCTGGCTATCTCTTCTCCTCTTCCATGCATAGAAGATTCATATACACAGTTTGGCATAATTTTTTTTTTTTAAACATCAAGATATTGGTTTTCAGCAGCTTGGCTGAAGACAGTTTGACACTAGGTTTACTTTGAATTAGACTGCAGTAAGTAATATTTCAGCTGAAAAGGTTCACAAAAAGATTTGTTCAGCCCTAAAGCTCTGTTCAGATGGATGTGTCAGCTAACACCACTAATGCCTGTTATGTTTCTCAGTCCTAGTGCAACAGAACAGTGCAGTTAGGATCACATCTTGCCACCTTCAGTTCTGAGGCCTTGATGATTAGGTTTTTATTTATACTTCTCCACCAAGGTGCAGCTTTCTCTAACTTCTTAAGAGGGCTGTGATTCACGGAGTACCCACGCTTCTGTAATGCTGTCAGGAAAAACCTAACAGTAGCCCAGCTACACCTGCTTACAATACTTTAAATGCCTTTGGGAGTATGTGGGTTTGAGACCTTAAGAGTGCTGTAGAACTGCACATGCTCTGGGATCCAACTGAACGGTCATTACAGAGTCCCAGAATGCAGGAAGAGTCCCCTCTACACATGGGTTCCTGAGGCAAACAGGAACTAAGAAGGTTGAAATGGTTTTCTCAAGGGAAAAGGCAAACATAATGGAGATGCATAACTATCGTAAGCCAGACAAAAGTTCTGTATAACCTATCATGTTGGGCTAAGCCCATCCCAGGGTGGGGGAGTAGACTGGAACCCTGACCCCAGGTTGGCAAGGAGACCTGGCCCCCACCTAAGGGCACGGGACCCCCAGGTCAAAGTTTATTCCACTCCCACTTTCTGTCCACAACTCTATATAAGAGGCAGTCAACTTCCTGCTCACTCTCCTACTCCTGCCTTCCTCTCTGCAACATCTTCTACTGCTCCTGTTAACCATGTAGCTTGGTCCTGCTCCACATGACCACACCTGCTACCTTGTGTTGGGGTCTGAGAGAATCCATTTCAATCTGGATAATCCACTGCCATCCAACCTGGGTTTGTATATATGTATATATATATATATTCACTTCCCTTATAGCTCTGTAACCTTTCTTTCCCTTAAATGCTTTTTTTTTTTAAATTACTTGTTTAAAACTTCCAAATCCATGCAACATTGTTCTTTGGTTGTTTTACCCTTTTTACTCTTCTTCTGGGCAATGTTTTCTATATAGAAAAAAGGGGAGAGGGGAGGCAACCTAAATTCTGTTGAGCATGTGAGCTGTAGGAAAGCTTAAGTGGCAACTCCTAGGATCCTGTTTTCCAATAACAGATAATTAAGTGAATCAAAACCAAGGCATATATAACACAGACATTCCCCTTGGCATGGCCTCTGGGTTTCCAGGGAATGTTGCTTCTTTAGAAGCTTCGTGAGCTGGAATTGCATTCCATTTGTTGTATTTAATAGTTGCAGATAGGCAACTATTCCACAAATCTGTTTTAGCCCTTTATGACTGGATTTGTGCTCTGTGGGTCCACAATATCTTTTAATAGTTATCTATGCAGCTGGATTACATCTTCTCTGAAAAGGAAGAGCATGATGACTTAATATACATCTCAGTTTTCCCGGGATGATCCTAAACTCTGAGGAGCTGCACAGACTCTCCAGGCCATTCCAAACCACATGGTCTCACACTGCAGCCTTTGGGTGCACAGCAGCTGTGGTGCTTCGCCCTTGCCCTCAGCCTGGCCATTCCCACATGGAAAACTTCAGAGTTAGAGGGGTACATTAAAATAGATGGGTTTACTGTTTCCCAAACCTTTTTATATGCTTGTGTAGCATAAAAGCTGATTTAAACAATAACATGATTTCCTGACTTTTATCTTGTCCCTTTATCACACCATAGAAAGAGAAGAAAATGGTAAGGAGGTCTCTGCTCTCAGTAGAAGGTTCTGGCCTTTGGTGTGGCTCACCAGCCACCAAGCCCTGTGTCTAGGGTGGCTGCAGACTCTCCTCTGGGGCCTGGGCCTCCTTGGCATGGCTGTGCCTTTCTCCATAGGTATGAGGTGGATGCCACTCACCCTGCCACCTTTGTATCTATGTCAGGGCAGTTTCCTCAGGTGGGCTCACCCTATTCTGCTGGCATCGTTCTGCTCTGGGCTGGATGGTAGCAGTGGGGACTTGAGAAAATAAACCTGATGGGAGCATGAGGCTTACTTCAGACCTTTCTTCAGCAAACTGGGGCTTGTTTCACAGAAGCATAGATCTGATTCTCTCAACATTTTTTCAAAAAGGTCACTTGATGTCAAGACTCCTGGAGGCTTTTATTTCTCTGGTGTGGTTTCTTTGTCTTACACTGCAGTGCTGAAATGTCAGATATGTGCCAGCAGTTCCATTCAGATCTGCATTCCTCACAGCATGTGCCCAGGTTGTGACACTGCAGGCTGAGGCATGGTGCACAAAATAGAGAACATTATCTCCCCAAAATAGAAAACTTCAGAGTCAGAGGAGTAGAGGAGTATATTAAAATATGTGGGTTTACTGTTTTCCAAACCTTTTTATATGCTTATACAGCATAAAAGCTGATTTAAAGAATAATATGTGATTTGATAAACACATAGTCCTGACTTTTATCTTGTCCCTTTATCACACCAGAAAAAGAGAAGAAAATGGTAAGAAGTTAACATCTAAAATGTAAGCCCTTCTGATACTTTATTTTTCTTGGGATAAATTTCCTAGTGCAGTTTTAGTGTCAAAGTGAGAGTTCTTGTAGTTTTATGTATGCTTCAGGTGATGGATATTTGTCCCAAGAGACATGGTTCAACGTTTAGAGCCTGTGCTACTTAAGTCAGGTTAAGTGGTTACTGCTGTGTTTCTTTTCTTTCCTCCTTCTACTTGAACTGCTCACTCCTACTTTTGAACCAACTACTGCAATGTCTTTGAACCAAACCCAGCTGGAATGAGTCAACTGAAAAGTAACCTACTGCAGAGTACTGAGTCTGCCTTCTTGTTTCCCAGGCTATGAAAAGTAACAGCAGGTAAAGATGAGGCAAGAGTAAGTGTGGCAGCTGTGTGGTGGTACTGATGGATCTCCGGTCTCTGGGAGAGGCTTTGTAGTTTGTGGAGCACCTCTTAACTATATGCATATCTACAGGTACCCGTAGGGAAATCTGTGCTGTGCTGCCATGGCTATTTCAGTGCCCTTTTCCATCTATTATCAGAAGAATTAGTAGGATCATATTCGGGATATTGACATAACTAAATTTCTGCCACTTCCTCAGATGGTAGCATTATTTTCTGCCTGTCACTTTACTCCTTGAAAATACATTACTGAAGAAATTTGCTGTTCAAGAGCTATTTCTGCTCCTAATTAAATCAAAGGAAAAACTTCTTCTGACTTTTGTGGGAGCAGGTTCTGACCACGTGAAGGAATCAAAACATAAAACACTGTGTTTCCCTGACAGCTGTGTGCCTTCTGTGAGGGAAGACCAAAACCCAGCAACAAAAGTCAGCTCATTTGGGCTGCTTCAAAGTGGGATAGTGGCAAGAGGAAAACGTTTAGAAATGTCACTGCTGGCAAGGAAAGCAGAAAGTCTGTCCCTTTCAAGCTTGCACAGCTACTGTGTGTTGAGGAGTTCTGCTTTTGTTATTGAGCTGTATGCTGTAAGGGAAAATACGTATCCTTAAGATTCACCACAAAATGGCTTTATTTTTGACCCAGAGAAGCTGCACATCTTTTTGTTGGATGTTCTTAACTTCTTTAATTTTATTTTTTTTTTCAGATGGCTACTGTGTCATAGGCCCATCAGCCTAAGATTAAGGGAAAAGCAGCTAATTCTGTTTGAAGGAGCCTTTGGATAACTCTACTAGATTTTATAAGTTGATGTGGCCACCAAATTTGTCTAAAATTGTTTGCTTATGATTTATTTTACTTTTGAGGGTTTTGGAATGACAGAAGTGATCCATCCGGCTGCATTTTTTTATGAACTATCTATAACTACAGATAATGTGGATTGTTTGGGGTATTTTTTAAGTAAAGATATAATTTTCAAGTCTTTTCTTAGGACACTGGAAAGTGTGGTAAGCTACTTATGAGAGCATAGGTAGCATGTTTTGTTATCTAACCTTTTTTGTTCATGTTTTTTATAAACATTATTCATATTTGTATCTTTATTTCATGTGGCCAGGAAGGCCCTGTTAAAACTAATAATGGTATTGTAGCATAATCTCCTGGTTTTATGGTGTAGACTGTGCAGCTGACACTTCCACTTTCGAAAGAATCACTCTTGACAGGAGTACCTGTAGTGGGTTTGCAGTGACCTGCCCCCCACACCTCTTTAAACCCCGGCTAAAACTCAGAAAAACACACTGGAAGTTAATAAATGAAGCTTTATATTTACAGCAATGCAAATATACAAGCAAATATTTACAAGATATAACAGATATTTACAGAAATATACAGTAAAAAAGGTAATACACACACCACACCCCTCCCGGAGACCAAAATCCCCAGAAGAGGATAACCAAATCCTCCTACCACCTTTCCCCCCTTCCCCAACCTTATCTCACCACTTGATGATGCTGCAGATAAGCTGAAGATCAGGGAGATTAGTAATAGGAGCAAAAATTAGTCGTTTTAGTGATTTAACTCTAAATTCAGCCAGCAAGACCGAGAGACAAAGGAAAAAGCTGCTGGAGCCAGCACAGACCCAGAGCAGACTGGCCCTCTGCAAGCACACTGGCTATCTGGATGTTTTGAGAACATTTCTTAAAACAATTTTTTTTTTTCTCTGTCTCAGTGAAACTTGGTGAAGTGACACTGTGTTGTTTATCTCTCTCTCAGCCAATAGTCTAATTTCTCACTCAAATTCTCCAATTAGCTCAAACCAACACAGTATCCTGCTTGAGATCTCTATCACGAGAACACAGCTTTCCCATGTTAAATGTGTAAGTGCTATATGTCAGACATTAAAATTAACTTTGCACTATTTTTTTTTAATGTTAAGCTAAAAAGTTTTATGTGTAGCATGTGTGAGTTAAAATAGCTTCTCTCTGTTTGTTTCTGAAATTAAACAGGTTTTCATTAACAGAAGTATTCTTACAGCTACAAAAGGATATTTTAGGAAAGAGAAAAAAAACACCCACCTCAGAATTAGTGAATATAGTTTGTTCTTTATACAGTCATCACATGCAGAAAACTGTTCAAGATTAGAGACTCCAGTTAACAGTACCATTTACATTCTATTTAAATTACCTTTTACTATCACTGCATAAAAACCGTGTGAGAACATACTCTCAGAATTACACCACCAGACTTGTAAGCTCCTGCAAGTTTTCTTTTCCAACCTTAGTTTGTAGAAATATGGTAGAAACACATACAGATATGTAACTTATACTAAACATTTTGAACTAAGATTTTTGTATTGGCAATGTTCAGTAGATCATTATGGAACATGTAATGCTGTTAAGAATAAAATCATACATTAATATTTCCAATACATCCTACAGGATAATGTCTTAGCATGTGAGGACTGGGGTGGTAATTCAGGTTTTTTTACTACTTTTACACTTGTCTCACAAAGTGTTTTCTTCTGTGATGATGAATCACCTCATATACAAATATATTTTTAATTATGTGGAAACATTAGCAATGTAATGCTAAGTTTCTTGAGGTAAACTAATAAAAATGAAAAATACAAGCTGCAAAATAATTTTAAAAAATCTGTAACATGTAAAATGTTATGTATGAATTGTGCTAAATATGCTATTTTTAGGTCCTGGAGAACAGACAAGGTTCTGTTGCATTCATGTTGCATCATGTTGTGGAAGTTCTAGATGCACTTAGTCTAGACATATCTGTAACTGACAGGAAATCTTTGTAGCCCTTTGCTATATCCACTCAAGCATTTCTCTATCCTTCTTCAACTGGGGAGACCAGAATTTGACATGCTACCACAGATGAGATTTCACCAGGGCCAAGTAGAGGGAGAGGAGAACCTTCCTCCTCTTGATGCATTCCAGGATACTATTAGCCTTCCTAGCCACAAGGGCACATTGATGGTTCATAGTGAATTTTGTGTCCACCAGGGTTCCCAGGCATTTTTCCACAGAACTGCTTTCCAGCAGGCCAGGACCAAACTTACATTGATATGCGGGACTAGTCCTCCCTAAGTGCAGCTCCCTGTGCTTGCCATTGTTGAACTTGATACAGTTACTCTCTGTCCAACTCTCCTGCCTGCCCAGATCATGCTGGATGGCTGCACAGCCTTCCCTGGTGTGTCAGCCACCTTTCCCACTTTTGTGTCATCGGCAGACTTGCTGAGGGCATACTCTGTCCCGTCTTCCAGGTGGTTGAATATATTGAACAGAACTGCGCCCAGTACTGAGCACAGGGAGATACCACTTGTTATAGACCTCCAGCTGGATGGTTGCCTGACCACAACACTCTGAGCTCCATCTTTCAGGCAGTTTTCAGACTGCCCCACTGTCCACTTGTGTTGGTTTGAGCTAATTGGAGAATTTGAGTGAGAAATTAGACTATTGCCTGAGAGAGAGAGAGTTAAACATAGCGTGTCACTTCACCAGTTTCACTGAGGGAGAAGAAAGAAGGTTGTTTTGAGAATGTTCCCAAAACATCCAGATAAGCCAGTGTGCTTGTGCAGTCAGTCGGCTCTGGGTCTGTGCAGGCTTCAGCAGCTTCTTTCCTTTGTCTCTCTGCCTTTGAACTAATTCAGAGTAAAATCACTAAAACCATTCATTCCTTCCTGCCACTAATCTTTCTGACCGATCTTCAGCTTATCTGCAGCATCATCAAGTGGTGAGATAAAGCCGGGGGAAAGGGGGAAGGTGGTAGGGGGGGTTTGGTTTCCCTCTCTTGGGGATTTTGGTCTCCAGGAGGGGTGTGGTGTCTGTATGCCTTTTTTATTGTATATTTCCGTAAATATCTGTTATATCTTGTAAATATTTGCTTGTATATTTGCATTGCTGTAAATATAAAGCTTCATTTATTAACTTCCAGTGTGTTTTTCTGAGTTTTAGCCAGGGTTTTAAAAGGTGGGGGGGCAGGTCACTGCAAACCCACTACACCACTCCTCCAATCCACACTTCCTAAGCTTGCTTTATGAGTATGCTGTAGGAGATGGTGTTAAAAGCCTTGCTAAAGTCAAGGTAGACACTGTCCACTGCCCTCTCCTCATCTATCCTTCCAGCCATGCACTTATAGAAGATTATCAGATTAGTCAGAGATGACTTCTCCTTTGTGAATTCATGTTGACTACTTCTGATAACCTTCTTTTCCTCCACATGCTTTGAGGTGATGCCCAGAACAAGCCATTCCATCGTCTCTCCAGGGATAGTGCTGAGGTTGACTGGCCTGTAATTTATTACATCTTCCCTCTTGGTGTTTTTGAAGACTGGAAAGACTTTGCTTTTCTTCAGTCCCCAGGAACCTCATCTGTTCTCCAGGACCTTTCCGTGATGGAGAGTGGCCCAGTAATGACTTCTGCCATCTCACTCAGCACTCACAGGTTCATCTCATCAGGATCCACGGACTTGTGCATACCCAGTATATTTAACTGATCTCTAACTTGATCCTCCTCAATCAAGGGAAAGTCTTCCTTCCCCCAGGCTTCTTCTGTTATCTCCAAAGCTGGGGAGTCCCGGAGGCTGATCTGACCAGTAAAGACTGAAGCAAAGAAGGCATTCAATTAAGTCAGCATTCTCTGCATCCTCTGTCACTGTAGCACCTGTCTTATTCAACAGCAGGCCCACATTTTTTTCTAGAAATCATAAGAAATCCGTTTTACTGATGTGGGAAAGTCTGGTGGTGGGTGAAGGGGACACTACAACTACCATTTGTAAATGTTTTTCTCCTGATTGTGTGTTATTTAAATTAGTTTTTCATGTAGTAGTACGCAGCAATATGTTATATTTGAAGTTAAAATGTTCCTGCTTTAGGTTTTTGTAATTTATGCCTAATACCCACAGCATATAAAATGAATTGTTTTATTTGTTTACTGTGATTTGCAGGGATATTACTTCATGACAAGGTTACATTGACCTACCATTTCATGCATCAGCAGTTCTTCTATTTCACTGATTTGATCAAGCCTAGTGGATAAAAGAGGAGCAATCCACCCAGCGGACCAGATTAGAATTATAATAAAAAGTGCACGTTCTGAAGGACAAAGTAGTTAAGTATGATACTTACAGCACTTGGCTTTTTTTTTTTTTTTTTTTTTTGGTGATATATCAAACTTTACACTTTTTTCATAAATGTTTGTTTGAACTTCTACATTCAAATTTTGTGCTTTGATTTTATGTAGTTATGTACGTGGTGTTGTAGCTACAGTGAAGGAAAAAGAAAAGGTTTTGTAGCTGCCAGAGGCTTTTCTAGGTTAGCTGCTTGTGAAAGTGCAATAAACCTTTCAATTTTGAACTCTCATTTCTGGGTATCTCTTTGCTACACAACTCTAAATAGTGCTGTTGCTCCTTATGCTGAAAAACTATTTCAGAGTCCTAAGATGTCAAACCTAGTTTGGGATCTGCTCACAAGAGTAAAAGGGACTGCATGGGCTACAACTTTGTTTCTGGAGCTTTTTTTGTTCCCACTTACTCTACCTGAATGCTGACAATAACTCAGGGAGTCAGGAGGGGCTCTATGCTACCTCTTCTCTCCTAGGTATGTTTTAAACTGCTTTTTTTTCCAAGGGATGGTCCAATGTACCGTAAAATAACTGCTATAGGCTCAAACATTATTTTAGTAAGATGAAGCAAATAGGATTTTCAAATAGCTCAGGAGTAAGATATGCGGAAGTTATAACATAGAAATTTATCTGATGACAAAGAGTACATATCAGACACGTTTTAAATACCTTGACGTGCTTGTTCTATATTGCTCTATTGTAATGATCCACCAGTACTACGTAATTAGTCTACGCTGATGAAGGTTTACTAACAGTGTAAAATTAAGGGCATGGGAAATGCTGATTGTCACAAGATTTAAAAATAAAACTGAAATGTTCAATTTGTATTGCTGTTGCATGTCTTTTTGGGCAAATTGTGGTTCGTACACAGTTTGGAGGGGGGGGTATTTTTTTAATTTTCTACTCAGTACAATTGTTTAAAAGAGATAGAGGCTGAGAAGGTAAGCATCATCCTCTTCCAGAATTTACATATATACCTCCATTCATTTAATTTCTTATTTAGACATTCTATTGAATGGTGCTGTAAGTTCCATTGCTGTGAATTTTTATGCAGTAGCCAAAGTTTCAGTTGGTGTGTCTGTGTAGATTTGTGTTGAAGTTGCTGAAAAGTTTCACTGCCTTAGGAATAGATAGAAAATTAATCTAATGGATTTTCTATCTATCTAATGGATAGAAAATTAATGCTTTATAAAGTTACTGTTTCTATTTTGGCAGCAAACACATAAACTTTTTTTTTTTTAAAGTGTGGTTTAAGGCCTAGAGGTAAGTTACTTAACAATTGCTGATTTTAAAAACAGCACTTGCTTTAGAATGCTTCTTACTTAATTGGGGAAATCTAAGTAAACATGGGGTTGAGCAATTTGGTAGTGCATATTTGAAGCAGAACCTTCTAAAAGATCACCATCTTCAAACAGCTTCAAATTAAACAAAACAAGGTTGAGAAACAATTTGCATAAGGTAAACCAAAATGTGAAACAGCTGTTTTGTATTTGCTCCTCAGAAGTGGTTGTTGAATCAATTCAAGCAGTCCATGGTAAGAAGATGTTTCGCAGCTGATTTATCACATGCCTTTTTAAGCAATTAGAGCTTGATAATGCAATCATTTGTCACCCAATTAATTTTGAAAGACTGGAAATACATGGATGAACTCTTCAACTTGTGGTTCACTTGGTACCATCGTTATTCAGATTAAAATACAAAAAATATTATTAACATTGAGTAAACTACATCATAACAACTCAACAACTTCATGTTCAGTGACTTGTAATTTAATTTTTAAATCTTTTTTATTGTTACTATACATTAACACAGATAAATAAATGTAACACGGTTTTGGTTGATGTAGAAACTGTAAGCTCATTACAATTGGGAACATTGGAAAAAAATACTGTGAAAATGTTTCTCCATTCTGTGCCACACCACCAAAAGAAACTTTATCCAGGGCATTAATGGGTACAAGTTTCTACCCTGCATTATCCTCGCTGTTTTGAAAACCTTAAGCACTGAAGCTAAAGTTCCTACAAGAATAAGAGAAAGGTATAAGCATGTCAAAGTAAACTGAAGCCTGTGCTTCTTTTTGTACTTCTAGTCTCAAAGTCATGATGCTATTTCAGTGCATCAGAATGATGCTTCACAAGAAGATTCAGCTCCTCCCTGGGAGCAGTTTCTGCATGCAAAGTGTACTGAGACCTAGTTTCTAGAATTTCCGTGCTTAACTCATGCACATTGCAACTAATCACTCAGATTTTATATTACTGAAAAGATGCGTATGTATTTTGGAATAATATATGTTCCAATATAATTTTGGAGGTATCTGGTCCAATGCCCTACTCAAAACAGCAATCGTATGCTGCTCAGGGCTTCATCCAGTGGAGAAACAAGTGCTTCCATGGATGGAGATTTCATAGAGTCACTGAGCAGCTTATTACAGTGTTTTACTATCCTCATAATGAAACAGTGTGGCTTTTTTCCCCCCTGACATCTAACTTAAAAATATAAAAAGCAGAAATATGTGTCTTCTTGGTTCAGATAATCTTTAAACTTGGTAATTTTCACCTGCTTGGTCTGTGGCTTGGTCTGTATTTTGCTTTCAGAAGCTGCATTGATAAATCTTGAGTTGTCAGACTGGCAGCTTATTTGTACAAATGTGAACTTGGGATAATGCTGATGACTTCAAGGGCATACTTCTAGAATGATTCTTATGTAATGCTAACCAGAGATGTGATTTTTTTCCCTGATACATCTTAGAGGAAAGATGTTTCTTTCCGCAAAGAGGGTGAATCACAGTTCTGTGTATGTACATGCATAATTAATTAAAACGTAGGTACGTTAGCTCTAGAAAGGTACAGTAAAAATAACTTCTTCTTTGTAATTCAAGTCTGATAGAGGAAGATTGTTTGACTATAATGCATATACTAAGATAACACATGCCAGCATAAACTGGCAATTTCGTGGCTCATTCCAGCATAAAGTGGCGCTCTATTTTTCATTATGTTTGAAATTGTTTACTCAGTCAAGAAACTTCTGTATCCTTAAGACTTCAGACCTACTGTTGTTTATTACATTTGTATGGCTTTCCAGGTGACTCCAGAATCAAAAAACTTCTTAGACCAGAAGTGGAATTTCTATGTATTTAGCCCTAAACAGGCACAGTCAGCAGGGATTGTTCCAAAACTCCAAGGGGGGCCCATGGCAAAAATGCTTACAGTTATTTACATGGGAGCTTTCACAGAGTCACACCTAACTGATACAATTATTCCTCCTACCTATTACATATTCATGGTGTATGACTCATCCAAGTGTTTGCATACCTGCACAGACACTGTGGGGCACCTTTCTGATATAACATCAGAGCAAACATTCTCTAGCTGTCCGTGTTCAAATGCAAGTATTAATTTTCCAATATATTAAAGAATGAAGAAGTCAGATATCTTGCAAATTTAGAAACCGTCTTCTAACCTCAGAACAAGTAGAAGGGACTAGGTGATCTCCAATCATCTGTCTCAGTGTCTGTGCTGGTTTGAACTAATTGGAGAATTTGAGTGAGAAATTAGACTATTGGCTGAGAGAGAAAAACAAAGGATGTCACTTCACCCAGAGCTTTACTGAGAAAGAAAAAAAAAAAGTTGTTTTAAAAGTTACAACCAAAATACAGATAGGGCAGACAGTTTCAGACTGCTCTGGGCTGCGGCTGCTTCTCTTGCATGGTTCCTTTGTCTCTCTGCCTTGGTAGCTAATTCTCAGTAATTCTCCTAATTTCTTTCCTACTGCTAATCCCCCTGGCTGATCTACCTCTGCTTATCTGCAGCATCAACAGGTGGTGAGATAAGACTGAGGAAGGGGGGAAAGGTGGTAGGGGGTGGTTGGGGATTTTGGTCTCTGGGAGGGGTGTCGTGTTTCCGTANGGGGGGGGGGGGGGGGGGGGGGGCAGGTAACTGCTAAACCACTACGGGGTCATATCAACTAGCTTTATCCAAAGCACCAGTGAAGACCTTAAACTAATCTGACTCACCCTGCACTGAAGTAGAAGACTCAAGAAAGCTCTTGAGTCCTTGAGCAGGAAGCATCCAGTAGAGATTATGTAAAAATCAGCAAAGGGAAAAAAGACATCTGGTGATGCTCTGAGATGTTACCTGTGATCAAGGCAATTGAATTGTGCCAAAATGCTAACCACATTTGTAATTAAATGGGCATTGGGCTGAAATATATTACCTCAAGATGTCCTTCTAAATTCCTAATATAAGAGGAAACCAATGAGAAGAATTACAAAGACTGTCCTTGGATACTTGCAGGCCTGGTTTAGATGTATGTTTTCTTCTCTTAGAAACGTAATTTCAGCTTATATCACTTATTCATGATCAAGACTTCCTAGTACTTTATCAATTAGGATATAGAATACCTGGGGCAGGAGGTAGAAAGGGAAAATCTTCTATTCCCTTGCTGCTGTGTAGCTACAGGAAACAGGAACAACAAAGAAGCTTTAACAGGAACTTGATTCATCTGAGCATTCTCCCATAAACGAATTACTTTTCTGGTGACCAGCTGTGTTGGCTATGTTGAGCCTGTTCCAAGTGCAAAGTGGTCACAGCACATTTCAGGATACAAGCTGTTTTTATATCTTTAACTCTGCAGTCTGCCACATGATCATGACAGGTATTTCTTCACTTAATAGAAAGGATAATTAGTATTTAATGATTTAACTAAAAATAGGTGAAGCTGTTTGCTTCTTTTTAACTTCTTTTTAATATAAAAGGCAGTGTAGTGATGTATGATTGTGTGCATTTTTATGGCAGAAGAATCACAGAAACTTTCCAGTGGGGAGAGTGAAGATGATGAAGAAACAAGTAAGGAAATCAGTGGTGGCAACACAGAGTAGTAGCTGTTCAAATAGCAATGATGAAGAAAATGAAGAAAGTTCTGATAATCCCAAGAAAATTTAGTTTGAAGATTCTGCAGTTTTTTCAGTTGATTATTTTTATTCTCCAACAGGCACATTGAAGTATAATGTATAGTCATAATTTTCCTTACAAATTTCAGTAGTCTTCTCTAATATTGATATCAGGTAGAATGTTTGCAGTCTTTGTAATATTTTCAATCCTATACCTGCAAAAGTTACCTTGTTCTGTAATTTGGTGACACACTAAAATTTTATCTATGTGGAAGTGATTGATAAAATACTCCCTGGAGCAGCAAGTCACATGGAAACTGTCATAGGGATTGTCAGTTGAGCAAAACATAGTACTTCCAGAGTATTAAGAGTTGTACCACTCGAACAAGGGAAAACAAGTCTTCCAGGGTGATTATGTGAAGCTCTCCATTCTGTAGAATGGTTATGTAGTTTTTGAGTGACAGAAATGCTACCTTAAAATAAAAACAGTACTTGCTGAACATTGTTACGATTTTTATAGCCTTGATATTAATTAAATAGTTGTTAAGAATATTTGCACTGAAATCTTTTCAAATAATGTGTACCTTCAGTGAAAGTCTCTTGTCTGTACTTGGAGATAAACAGTATAGCACTGCTGAATAAGTGCCAGTTGTAAATCTGTAATAACTGATGAAATTGTGACTTGCACCAACTTTAGCATTCATTTATTGTTAACATTTATAAAAATTGCAGAGGTGAACTACAGTAGTGATGGTAACTGTCACTGTGGTGTGAAATATATTCACCTGGGGAAGCTTGAGTTCACACTCCTGGTGGGTGTGGTCTGCATAAAGAGGTTATATGATTGAGGTTCTTGAGTAAATTTACTGCAGATATTCAGCTCTTTCTCTGGCCAAAAATGTGGCCAGACACATTTCTAGTTTCTAGAAATGGATAAAAGGTGACTAAACCAGCTGTGTTCCAGAGAGAAGTGAACCTCTCACTCCCCCCTTCTCACTTAGAGGAATGAAAATGACCAACCTCTCTGAGGTTGTGATTCATGAATTACTAATATCCATTTTAATGACCACATAACTTAGTTTCTATTTATTTCTTTTTTATTATTATTAATAGACTGTTGTTGTTGTTGTTGTTGTTAAGAACTTTCTCAAGACCTAAATGAATTCATATTCATGCTTTTTTTTAATGACAGAGAAAATTCTACTTCACAATTCTGATTTTTCTGAGCTAGTGCTAGAACTTAAAAATTATTCAGATATGCTAAAATCCCTTTTAGTACAGTATCTCCAAAATAGATTGGAGGCATAAACTCAAGATGCTTTACATTTTATGCTTATATCTTCTGCTGTTTTTAATGCAGACATCTATGTAGTATGTCTGCCATATGTATTACCTCAAATCAGTTGGTGTCCACATGGTGAGGGCCAAGTGAACCATGTTACAATGCTGAAAGAAGTAGATAATAAGTTAAACACTTTAAGAGTTCAGATAAAACTGGCTGGCATGCCTGTAAAAAGATATGCATCTAACAGTTGACAGTGCAACTCTCTTGCTTTAAAATTACGAAAATACACTGTGATTAAGTCACATTAGTTCTGGTAAGGCTTGTACCCAACGCTTGATGTGTTTGCAGTTTATTTTTTAAAAAATAGTAAAAATGTAATTGTACAAAACCTTGAGTTATATGGGGATGAAGAATTGGCCTGACTAATCACATTTGGTAAAGCCAACTAATGAAAACCAAACATGCTGTTCTGGAGTAGACAGAAGAAAAGAAGCAATAAACATTTTATTAAACACATGAGTGCATCAAAGTTTAGTATTGCTTTTCACTACAAAAACTCTAAGACCTGATATTAATGTTTAAGACCATATAGTAGCTATTCCATGCTATAAACTTAAGGGTATTTTTAACTTTTACCTCAGTGTAAGAAAAAAAGCCCTGTTAACCAATGGTACATCTACATGTTGAATAAATGTTTTGTGTGATCTTTCTCCTACAAAAAATAAATGCTCAAGTAATAATGAGATTATCTCAGTTTTTATGTCTCAGATAAGTAATTGGCTAATCTTTTCATGCTTAGGTAGATGTGCCTATATAAGAAAACTTATGTTGGCTTCTTATTGCCTTTAGCTGCTGGTATGTTGAGTTATTTTTCTTTCACTAATCCTTGATGCAGATCTGTCTGAGTAAATACAACAGAGAAGATGTTTATCAATGTTGCTCTTAACAAGGCTTACATTTGTGGTGTCTGTTCAATTCTAGGAGCATAAAGGACATCAAACTATGGATTTTGAGATAATTTATTTCACTTGAAGAGGTCTTCCTGTGTTGATTTGAGATAATTTATTTCACTTGAAGAGGTCTTCCTGTGTTGCAGAGGTGCCTTTGCAGTTCTCCGGTACTTCATCTTCTTACAGGGAACAATGTTTCTGAATCTTTCTGGCTTCTAATGTCATTCCTGGAGTCACTGTCATTGCCCTCATATTCTCTTTCTTCATCTTTCTTCTAGAGAATTACTGCAAAGTGAAAGAGAAGGATAACTGTGGGTCTCCTTTTTAAAAAATTACTTTCAAAATGGGCCCATCATCTGCTTTCACAGTCCCATGCTCATGAAAAAGATGAGGTATATGTTGCAATACTCAATAAGTGGCCTTCTTGGAATGAGGTGTTCTTAAAGTACTCTGAAGTTCGAATGATCGCCATAGATATTTTGTTGTGTTACTTTCATACAGTGTCCATAAATGAGACTAGGAGGAACTCACATATTCCTGTAGAGGAATTTGAGACAAAAACATAAGCAAAGACAAATGGACTAATAGGAGGGTCTATGAAAGACATTGAAGTTTTACTTAAACTAATTCTGTCCTGTTAATCAAAATTACAAATCTGTAGGGAGGATCAACCTAGTGACTCTGATAATGATAGAAGTTATTTTGAGTAACTAAAACTGAACATGGAAAACACAGTAAAGGGATTCTTACTTCTTTGGATGAAGCCATTAAAGGCTTTTAATGATGCTTCTCAGGGCTTCTCAGTACTGTTTGAGAATCAGACTTCCACTAAAAACAGTTTAAAGAAAATATATAAGTAATTAAATGTCTTGGATTTAATTTCTTATGTCTAATGATACAAAGTATATTTGTAATTGTAAAACTAATTTTCGTTCTGCTGAATGATGTTTGTTTTAAACCGCATTAATAAACACCTGTTTCTTGATCTTTTGAAAGGTGGAAATTGGTCACACAATTTCTGATAATACTTTGTGGGGTTTGTGGGAGTTTTTTTGTTTAAATTTTGCCTTTTCAAACTGGCTGCTGACCAACAAATATTTTAAAGTAGCAGAACATATGTAAATCCCTTACTTGAACAAGAACTTCATTAAATTCTTGGCAGTTATCTTTCACTCACAATAGATATAGTGTTTTTCTTGACATTAAAAAAAAAAAAAAACAGAATGCAGTTGTATGGATGTTGCTTACTGCCGACTGCAATCTGCTGCAGCGATTCGCAGTCTGCCTCTAGCAAACAATAGACATGGTAACATCTGAAGTCATTGAGGACTAACACCAATACACAAACCAGAGTCCACGTCTAACAATTCAGATACTGGAGGGGGAAATTCTGGACTTTTTACATCCTAGAAAAGCTATGAGCTTGCCCTTTTGCAGTATTCAGTTCCCTGAAACCTTTATACAGAATTTTCGCTGAAGGAAAAAGACAGTGGAACTACATCTCTAACTTTAAACTTTTCTGTATGTATGAATAGCATGAGCTGGGATGTCTGACAAATCTTGCAGAATTTTTGCTAGCTCACCACGCCTTTAGTGTAGTTTAGTTTAGACTTCTGTTGAAATATCATCAACCTCTGAAGAAAAACAAATGTCCAGTAGTACATGCTGAGAAGCAAAGTCCCAAATTGGTGCTTTTTCATTGTATCTAGAGGAGTGCAAATCGCCTGTTACCTCTGTCGAGGCTGTCAGAAACCAGAGCGCTGTCCATTGTGTTCCCTGGAATCCCTTCCCAGACACTTCCTTTAAACCCTTGCAAATACTAAGTGTCTCTTAAGATCATTAAAAAAAAAAAAAAAAAGTTATGCTTCATTGTTCAGGGCAGTGTTGCTTTTTATCTAAGCTGCATAAGCTTTTTTAAAAAATGTGTTTTAACTAAATATGAACTGTTAAAGATGACGTGGCTATGTCTCTTGTTTTAGTACTGAGTAGCTAACAGGGCCCCAGATAAAAGCAGCTCTTCTTTTTCCTGTGGTAATCTTCTCCTGGTGCAGTTACCAAAATGCCAGCAAGAAGAGTCAAGAATATGAGGTAAATGTTGGCATCTAAGAGAGTTTTGAAGGACCAAATAGAGGAAAAGAATTTACTACATAAATAGATCTGAATATGTTTCTGTGACATGACAACTGTAATCTGATTTTTTTGCCTGGGACCCAAGATCTTCAATTTGAGTCACCCATTTCTTCATTTGGGATTTCCTTAAATCTGCCCCTCTATGCTTTCATGATCTTGCAGACTAGTTCTAAAAAGAGAGGCATGTGTAGCAGCTAATGGCTCATGCTCTCTTCCATTACCTCAGCATAATTATCTGTTTATTAAGGGTGACAAATCTGCTCAGACTAAGGAATATGAACTACTTAGAGAAAAATAAGTTTTTCTTGCTTGACTGTCAGGATTTTTTGGTGAATAAGTGCAGTATCTGACTCCTCAGAGTACAGTGTAAGAATTGTCCAGTTTTGTAGCTCTTCATATCATCCTGTTTATGTTTCTGTGATATGTTTGCACCTTTTTAAAAAATGTAGGTATTGATTTTCTGCTTAAACCACTTTTGTTTGAGTCAGGGTTTTTTGGGGTTTGGGGTTTTTTAGATTTCCATAATATTATAACTCAAAAGAAAAAAGAATGGTGAAAGATTTCAAGTACAGTGCTGCAGAAGGCTTACTATTTCACTAGTACTGATGACTGTTCAAGGTGAACTGACAAACATATCAAAGCAAAATCTGAGTTATCCACCAGAAGGAAAAGAAAAACAGCAACAAAACCACAGCACACAGACCAAAAACCTAGGTAAGCTCACAATTGTAGTGATCCTAAAGAGTGTTGAGACTTAGGAAAGCCCACACCTGAGATTGAATTACTGAGAAGTATCTTTAAAAGCAGCAGAAAAGCTCACATTTCTTTTTTTTCATGAGAATTATTTATTAAATATACTTAATTTAAACAAATCATGTATTAAAAGATCCCAGACTTCAGCTCTCCAAATTCATTCTGGGTTGGAGAACCACACCGTGTTATCTCCTGCAACAGCGCTACTGAAATTACTGAATGTTCTCATCGTAAACTGTTATTTTGTCATGATAAAGTTACAGTTCCCCGACTTAATTAATTTTATTGGATCCATCTAGATAAATAAGGTGTTCAGCAGGGTTTTATTTTGTTATAATTTAGGAGCAAGGGGACTCTTTGCTTAATTCCATGTATGCTTTGTGGTATTGATAATTTGAATTTGCTGCTACTATTGTTTCATAGAATCAACCAGGTTGGAAGAGACCTCCACTAACTGCCTCATCCAATCTTTTCTTTGACATCTCCAGGGATGGCGACTCCATCACCTCCCTGGGCAGCCCATTCCAATGGCAAATCACTCTCTCTGTGAAGAACTTCCTACTGATATGCAGACTATACCTCCCCTGGCACAACTTAAGACTGTGTCCCCTCATTCTGTTGCTGGTTACCTGGGAGAAGCCACCAACCCCCACCTGGCTACAACCTCCCTTTAGGTAATTGTAGACAGCAATGAGGTCACCCCTGAGCCTCCTCTTCTCCAGGCCAAATAACTCCCAGCTCCCTCAGCCTCTCCTCATAGGGCTGTGCTCCAGGTCCCTCGCCAGCTATGTCATCCTTATCTGGACATGTTCCAGTACCACAACATCTCTCTTGAATTGAGTGGCCTAGAACTGGACACAGTACTCAAGATGTGGCCTGACCAGTGCTGAATACAAGGGAAAAATAACCTCCCTTGTCCTGCTGGCCACACTATTCCTGATTCAGGCCAGGATGCCACTGGCTCTCCTGGCCACCTGAGCACACTGCTGGCTCATGTTCAGCCTACTATTTACCAGCACCCACAGGTCCCTTTCTGCCTGGCTGTTCTCCAGCCACTCTATTCCCAGCCTGTAGCGCTGCCTGGGGTTGTTGTGGCCAAAGTGCCCTGCACTTAGCCTTGTTAAATCTCATCCCATTTGCCTCTGCCCACCCATCCAGCCTGGCAAGGTCCCTCTGCAGGGCCCTCCTACCCTCCAACAGATTGACACTTGCTCCTAACTTGGTATCATCTGCAAACTTACTGATGATGGACTCAATCCCCTCATCCAGATCATCAATAAAGACACTGAACAGGATTGGGCCCATCACTGATCCCTGGGGGACACCAGTAGTGACTGGCTGCCAACTGGATGTGGCACCATGTTGTTCTTTGGTTGTTCTTTGGTTGTTTTTCAAACAAAGCAGATCAAGACAGCAATATGTGCCAGAAAGAGGATCAGAATGAGGACATCTTGAAACATGAAGCCATGAAGTATGTAAAACAGTGTGCTTTGTATTAGTATTTTATAAATGCCCTTCATCACAGCAGTGCTGAATGTTCTATCTGGCAGCTTATCTTGAGATGTCTTTGAAATTCAACTGAAGGACATAATCCTTAAATATGGGACAATTTGGTGCATCAGTGACTGACCAATTATAAACTCCAAAGCAAATTTAGCACTCACTGACAACACACTTTTATCAAGTGCCATAAACCAGCAGAAGTTATCTGTGGAATAGGACCATAGTCTTCACTAGATTTCAATTTCTAGAATTTTCTAGACAGGGTCAAATAATGAAAGCAATAGTTTGTTATTTTTTCTTGACGTGTTCTTTTGTTGTTGCTGTACAGTAATTTTTATCTCTATTTTTAACACTGCAGGTAATACCAGGAAAGTTATTAAATACTTCGGTTTTGAATGGTTTTCCAGTTTTCATTTGCCAAGTGTTAAGGAAATTTGTCATTTCAATTACTCTGTTCTATCAAACATGCAGATAACTGTGCCAGAAATGGTGGGAAAAGAAACAGCTACCTGGTGTGACAAATACATTTTGGAATAATATACTGGCTTTCAAATTACTATAAATTTATGCATGATGAAAAAAAAATATATCACAGGCTGCAAAGATAAAAATACAAAACTACAGTGCTTGTCATTTAGTGTACATACTGTTGTATACATTTTTAATGAAAGAGCATTCTTTACTGCAACCAGCTAAAATATTCACAGCCCAAACAAAATGACAATTAAAAGGCAACAGCAAGAACACTTGTAGAGGGAAAAAGTCATCATAATTGCTTGAAGGGTGATTTACTGCTTTGGTGTGGATAAATGCATATATGACTTGAATAGAGGTCAAAAGAAGAAGGACTATGTCCTCTATTTGCTCTTCCTTTGGCATGTAGTTACATTGTGAACTCCTTACAGCGTAGGCAGAAGGTGCTTCTGTTCTCTTATAGTATGCGGGTCCTAACAAAATGATTCCTCAAACCCACAGGCTGCGATGCAAATAATAATTTTCTTCTGATCGATGATCATTTTCTATACAGGTACAGTTTATTGTATAATCATTGACGGGGTCTTTGTTGCTAAATATATTTAACACATCACTTCAAGTCCTGTGCCCACGCAGGGTACTCAAGATTCATACTTTAGCATGTCCAGTTTGTGGATGGAGTTGATCTTAAAAGATAATCTATGTTCTGGCTTTTAAAAACAAGTTCTAACCAACTCACTGGTTACAAGCTTCAGCTAAGGGAAATACACATCTGTGTCCTGCTGCCTTGTTGATAGTGTGGGTTAATATTTTTTTCCTGTGTGTTTCCAATCCTCAGTAAATGTCTGTGTTCAAATCAAGACCAAATTCTGGGCCTCCACCCTGCAAGGGGTATCCTGGTAGCTTCTGCCTGCAGTTCACTCGAGCAATAGCCACAGGGAAGGGGCTCACATAGGGAAAAGAAAACAGCAAAGAAGGGCTGAGCGGAAAGCTCAGGCAGCGCAGATGGAGGGGAGAGCATTGAACCGTCACACTGAAACCTGTACTTCTCTGAGCGGCCCCGTCTGGGCGTGCGCATCTGACAAGGAGGTTTCAAAGGTCTGAGATGGTTTGGCCAGTACTGAATGAAGCCTCCAGAGTGCTTTTGGGTCGGATTTTAAGGCGGTCCGTTGCAAATGAGTTACAAGCGTTTCTCTGCTCGGTGTGTCAGTCGCGCTGTATATGAGCTAGGTGGGTACTAGTGGAGCCCCAGGTTTTGCTGTGGGGATGAGGAAACGCTCGAAGCAGCGGCTAGGAACGCTCCTGAAAGAACCTTGCGCAGGCCTGCTTTGCTGAGGGGCCTGCGCTTGAGACACAGCACCACCTAGAGGGCACGCAGGCAGGAGAGCGATGCCAGGCCTGGCGGCTCCGGCGTTTTCTTGCCGGCCTGGAGGAGAGGGATGCTGAGTATCCGGCCGGGGCCATGCGAGGCGGCTGCCTTTGCAGCCCTGGGCCGCACCCCTGACCTTGGGCAGCGCGGGAAACCGGCGGGGACGGGGCAGGCGCTGTCCGCGGTGCTGAGCTGGGAAACTGGGCCCGGACCCAGCGCGACGCCGGAGGCATCGAGGTGTCGGAGCGACACCTTTCCAGCGAGCCGCGGAAAGCCCGCAGGTCTGGACTATCTCCGGACACGCCTCAGCTTCTCCCAGGGTGTAAATGTTTATATTCATAGATGTCTGTTTACTCCCTCCACAGGCGCTGCTGGGAGGCCAGAAGGAAAGAGGCGAGAACACATACAATGTGACACACGCTGTGTGCCCACCGGGCAAAGACCCAGCAGGGTCGCGCCTTGCAATAGCTGGAGTTCTTTGTGCAATCTTGCGTCGGTCCTCTGCACTGTGATCTTGCAACGATTTCTTATTAACATTTGTTTATGTTTGTAAAGGCAATTACCTGAAGTTATATTAGTATTTCTCACGCTTTGCACTGAGCAAAAATTTCCCCGATTGGTTGAAACCACCTTTAAAGGGTAGACAGGAATAGAGAGGGAAAGGTCATGTCAGCTAGAATTGCTAATACCTTTTAAATTGGTTTTGTTTTTTTTTTTTTTTTTTTTTTTAAGAGAGCTTTTGTGCTGTCAGTGTTTTCTTTACACATTCAATTCCTAGACAGTAGGTGTGCTCAGCAAAGCAGTCGTCTTGGATACTTAATGTTGTCAGTTGACCGGTCTCCTTTCCAAAAATGGCTTGTAAGTTTTTGCTCTTTGCTCAAGACCTTCAAGAAGGACACATTCCTCTCGCTCACACACTCCCACACACGGGATTAAATTCTCTGGTTCCACCTGCCTGTTTCCCTTCCTGTCTCATTGCAGATTTCTCCCGGCCCCTTACGAGCCATCTTTGTGAGAGATATTTGGTTTAGGCATCTGCGCAGCTACCATGACATGCTGAAATGTATCACCGCCGTCACTACTGCAAAATGTTGTCAAAGCATATGGGGTGGAGAAACACAGATTTAGAGTTGTCGGAGGTACATGAAAACCCCACAATACAAACAAACAAAACTTTCTCGTTTTATAAAAAGGATGCCTGGTATAAAACTGTAATCTAGCAGCAACAACTAAGGGCAGGTGACAGGAACCTAGGTGTTCCCCTGAGGCCGGGAAGACAAGCAAAGCGGCGCTGCCTGTGCCTCTGCCACCATCTGGTGGTTGCCGGTGTCCGGCCGCCGGCACCTCCGGGGTAGACAGCGAGGCACATCGAACCCTCGACACAGAGAAGGGTGGGTTTTGCTAAGATACGGCTCAGACGGAGCAGAGAGGTTTCCTAAGATACAGCTCACCTGATGCATTCGGTGCCTGCACTGTATGCAGGGCAGTGCCAGGGCTGCAGGAACTGTCAGAGCGGGAGTCCGCCGCTGCTCTGCCGTCTGTTAACATATCCGGCGACCTCGGGTCAAACCAGTACTATTTAGGGAAAGCCTCCG
Source organism: Psilopogon haemacephalus (assembly GCA_013396835.1). Lineage (NCBI taxonomy): Eukaryota > Metazoa > Chordata > Aves > Piciformes > Megalaimidae > Psilopogon > Psilopogon haemacephalus. Next base: position 24,288 of record VWZI01003565.1, on the reverse strand, counting down.
ACACCGTCCGCGTAAGGGACTCTACGAGAGACGCGCAAGGCAGACACTCACGTCTGAGTTGCCTCTGAGGCAGCTCCGAAGCAGTCCCACCCGCCGCCCTGGGGCGAAGCAGACCAGCGGCGGCATCCGGGGCTGGGTGAGCCGCCCCTTCCCGCTTCAACCGGCCGCCCCGGCGGTCCCCAGCCCTCGTGCTGAGGGGGTGGCGGCAGCTCTGTGACTCATGCATGCGTCGAAGCAGATCAGCCGGCAATTCACTCTTGTAAAAAAGCAAATCCGAGCACTTCTGGAAAAAAAAGGTCATCTCGCATTAAATTCCGCGGCGCAATTGGTATTCCGACGTCGTTTCTGGCGGAGTTTATAAGCGGCGGATCGCTCCCAGACTGGAGTCGCCCTGCCTGCTTGGACTCCGGCAGCAAGAGTGTCCGCTCGCCCCTTCGGTAAGTCTCTTCTAAACAGTACCCTAATTTTTCAAACCTTTGGGAACCTCTTTCAGAATCTGGAACCTCTTTCCTCCCTAAAGCCGGTTTTGCTCATTGGCCTACCTAGGGAGAGATAATAGGTATTTTTGAGACAGAGCCTTAGACATTGTTTTAACCTGTTACTTCACTTCCAGACATTCTCTAGAGAATCTCTTCTGCTTTATGGTTGCTTTCTTTTTCCTCTTGGAAAAAGCGAAATACGTGTTTTCCTTTGAAATCTTTGATCCGTCGCATTTACACGCGGGCATACATCCGCCCAGCAGTGGAAATTAATCGGTAGCTACCGACTTGAAAAAAGCCGCTAACAAAGAAAGCGTTCGTTCGTTAACCGCGACCTTCATTTTCTTTACAAGGAGAGTAAAATAAATCTCAGGTAGCTACGAGAACAAAGAAACGAGAGGCCCGCTGACCCGGCAATTTTCGATCAGCGACTCTGTATTGGTTATCGGACCGCCGTCCGCCAGGAAAGAGCTGAACATCTGGCGAGAAGCGAGGGCTGGTCCAGCACCTTCCCTCTCCAGACATTTGTGCCGGTGAAGAGAGAGCAGGCACGGGAGAGCGCTGGTTAGTGCTGGAGCACGTACTGGTCCCGATCTGCTGAAACATGTGTGTGAAAATACACGTGTGTGCCGCCTGTCATTGGACCTGGGGGAAACGCACCTTTGCGCTGGCGGAGATCTTTCTGCCAGTCTTTCCTGAATGCTTAGCCTGGCGTGTGTTTTGGGCTCGGATGATAATGAACAGAAACGGGCTCCGCGTGGGAGTGTAGGTCGTTTGGGCTGGTAATTTCGGAGCCCGCTTTGTAAGCTGGTATTCGTTTGACGTGATCCACATAATTGCCCTGCTCAGCGGCCGCCGATATAATTGCGATAGACTTCATGCTCTGCTAAACCCGCCACTCAGGCGCGGGGGGTAGCGCCTTGGCATCCAGCGAAAGGACGATTTTTCTCCTCAGTCTGTCGAGCCATTTTTTGCCGCGTGCCCCTTGCGCCCGGCCCCGCGGCCCCGGCATAGCCGGCTCCATCCCGCCGGCCTCTGCCCGTCCTGCCGCCGCCCCGGGACCTGGGGTGGCGCTCTCTGGGCTGCAGACTGCTGCCCGTCGGTCTCCGGACGGGACTCCGGTGCAGTTCTGCAGGAGACTGGACTGCTAAATCCGCCTTTTCTTCCTTTCAGCAAATTCCTTGCTCCCCACCCCTCGGAGGAAAGTCGGGCTCCGGGTAGTGGGACTCTTCTGAACAGATGGCTTCCTCTGCTCCCTCGTCCTCCAACGATGCTCCGGACCCCACCCCAACTAATTTACGACCCACAAGTAGGTTTTATTATTTTCCTTGTTTAATGTGTTTCGGGAATCTTTCTCCACCTAGGCTTGGAAAGACCAATTTTTGAACGAAACGGTAAATCCGTTAAGCTCTATCCCTCACCGTTAAGCAAGGTACGGAAAGTGCTCTACACAAAGAAACCGCCTTCCCGGTGACAGCAGGAAAGGTTGGTCCATGGCGAATAGAATACTGAGAGGAAAATCCCACCTCAGCGGCTAGCTCTGCCTTTATCTCACAGCCACATTTGTGTTATTTAGACAATAAAATGAACCTCTAGATGGGCTCAAAATAGAGACGTTGTAAGGGATATAGATAAATTTATCAGTTAAAGGGCGAAGTTACACCAGTGCCTTTAAAGCGGGTGTGCCCCCCCCTTATATTTTATAAATGCTAATGTTGCAGCTTCCTTTCAGCCTGCGCTGAAGCCTGTAATCAAGCGAAATTTGGATGCTAATTGTAGCTTTTCAAAGCCTTGTATTCCTAATTGCACTGAATTCGCCTTGAGTTATTGAGGTGTGAGTAGGAAGCAGAGGCTTCTGCAGGTGGATAGAGAATCAGTTGATAGCCTTGCCAGGCAATTCAGACCGTCGCCTGACGAAAATAAATAAAAAGGAGGCCCAATGCAATAAAGCATCAGAGACAAAGAGCGGGCAGCAGTGCGAAATGAAAGGTTGTCAGGCACAACAAAGCGGGAAATAGCTTTTAGCCTAAAAGGGCTACGAGGCACGAGCTTCGGAGTCATTATTGTCATTATTCTGCAACCAGAATGAACGGGGCAGGGGCGAACCGCAGCATCGAGTCTTGTTCCAAGCGTGGGTGACAGGCACTGCTGCCTTCGGCAAAGGTGTCACATGTAGAAAACGAATTAACCACGAACGTGGCTAAAACCAATATAACCTGTGACAGCAGCACCCCGCCCTGCCTGCCCAGTGCTCCCTTCCTGCCCGCGTGGGGAGCGCCCCTGCCGAGAGGGCTCCTTCTCTATGTCAGCATCGCCCGGAGCTCTTTCCCGCTTCTCTCCCCACGGAAGCCCGGCCGCTGCCCTCCCCGCCTAGGTGATCCTCTCCAGTCCCTCTGCCGCCTTTCCTCTTCACGCCACAACGACTCCCCGGCCCCGTCAGTGTTATCCTTTCTCTCCGATCGCCCCTGGGGTCGCGGCGGCCGCTGCTGGGTATGCGGTTGCTCAGGGGCTGCAGGCGAGGGGCCAGAAAGACTCAGCTGAGCCGAGGCTGACATTCCCATCACCTAAGCTCCGGGCTTAGCTCCCCGCTTCCCTCGAGCTCAGCTGGGGCCGACCAGGGCGTGACCGGGCGGTGCCTCACGGGGGTTGGGAAGGAACCTGTCAGCTCCGTGGGAACGGGCGCGTCCTTGGCGTTGCCCGCGCTTAGGAGCTTCTCGGCAGTGTTTCTTTGGGTGTGCACGGTCGACTAGTGAAGGGCTGCCGCCCCCGTGGCAACTATGTAGTAAACCGGGCCGGCTGAGCCGCGGGGCACCGAGAGTGCTCCGGGGCAAGGACCGGGCCGGGAGCGTCCCTGGTTTGGCCTTCGGCGGCTCGTTAGTCCGGCAGAGACTTAGTCATGCAAGTCCGATCATCTAGTCAAATACTATTTTTCACCCAATTAATTCCTGAACTCTTTACTGACCCCATTTCACGCCACTTTATTTTAAGATGATGCTTCCCTGGAGTCCCGCCAGTAAATTATTAGATGTTTCTGTCCCAGGTGACTTTCCGACTCCTTCTGGCGGGCCAGCTTGTCACCTCGCTGTCACCTGCTCCTGGCATGCTCGGGAAGCCGCCGTTTCTCCCTGCAAGGGGGTTGAGGGGTTATGCAGGGGGCCGGGAGGGCGGCACGGCGGCCGGGCTATGCGCCCTAGGGAAACGACTCTCTTCTCTCTTCCAGCTTACGACTCGTGGTGCGGCGTGGCTCACGGGTGCACCAGGAAAATTGGGCTGAAAATATGCGGTAAGTCCCCCGCGCCTCGCAGTGCGACACATTTCACACGGCGCTGCGCGACGCGCCCTGTCCCAGCCGCCGGCGGCGGCCCTGTCGCCCCAGGGCAGCGCCGGCCTCGGCCGCCCCCTGCCGGCCGCACCGTGGCTCTGCTCCGCGGCCCTGGCCGCGATCCACCGGCCGCCGTGTCCTCCCCTGGATTTGCGTTCGCTGAGGCCTTGTCCGCCGCGGAATGGACGGCTGAGAGCCTCGCCGCCCCACCCGCGATAAACGGGGGTGGGCAACAGCCGGCAGCCCCCGGCGAGGGAAGCGCAAGGCCCGCCGGGGAAGCCGGCAGCAAGAAATGAGCCGGAGGGTTGGCCGCCTCTTACTGTCTGAATTTTTTCAACCTTATCTGACTAGAAAATACGGATCTCCTGGGGGAAAAAGATTAACGAGAGCCTTATTAAAGAGCAATTCGTCAGCTTGCTGTTCTGGTAAGATAGCGCTGGCAGCCAGTCAGCGAGCAGGCACATGAAATGCAGGAAGGGAAACAAATGCACAATCAGATCACAACGTTATAGCAAGAGATTCATTTGCAGATAACAAGCTGTCTTCCTTCTCCAGATTCTCAGCAGAGCCTTCGCTTTCAGAGAAAAACAGTCAAATCTTAATTTTCTGATGGAGAGAATAGTTCAGCTTAGTCCATACCCCTACGAATAGAAATTATTTCCCGTTTCCCCCAACTATCTTTTTTTT
>VWZI01003565.1:0-19776 GCA_013396835.1 Psilopogon haemacephalus | reverse complement strand
TTTTGTGCGGATGGAAAATTACTTCGTGTGAGAAACGAGCCTCTTTCCCAAGCAAATATATATATAAACCTCTTGCCCTACTTGCCCAAGTCGAAGCTCTTTTGCTAAGCGTTTTGTTGTCTGGAAGTCTGGAGTCACAAGGATCAGAGTGCCAATGTTTAGCCTTGTGTCTATTAGAGATTTCATTGGCACCCGCAGGCAATATTAACGAGTAGTCGCTTAGTTCTATAAATAGCTCCTGATCTGGGTTTAATGGACCGTTTCCCTACCAGTCCCTTCAGTGGCTAGAGCGATGGGCTTTTTCATCGTCATTTTAATTTAGCCCGGCAAGCAGAACTGATAAAGTAACGCACCGTTAGGCTTGCTTCGTGTTGCTAGACTACCGGGGTTACAGAGGGACAGTGCAGCTTCTCTCCACGAGATCAAATACACTGAAAACTAAATATCCCACCATTTTGGATTTGAGAAAGGCAACAGAGAGTGCTTTGTGACGGGAGTTCATAACAAGCAGGACTGCTGTATTTTTGGTGCTCGATTTTCCCCTTCTGTCTCTTTTCTGTTTTACACGAAAAAAAAACGAACAAAACAAAACATACTCTCAATCGCAACGATAATTCGAAACAATCGAATGTGAAAGTGACCACTGGTTTTGCTTGTATGAGCTCTCCCGGTTCCCTTTAGTAAACATATAGTGTGATGTATTAAAGGTGCCAGGAATCCTAATTAAACATGCTAAACAAGTTGACGTTTGATTATTAGGGATGATATCTCCCTCGCCCTTACCTTTCACAGGACATCATTCCACACCCTAAATATTGTGTAGTCATAAAGCTATAGTAAATCAGGGAGATCTGAATTGTTCTTTCTATGAGCATCACAGAGGCATCGATTAATTCTGAATGCAAACTTCAAATAAGGGTTGAGGTCAAAGAAAAGGCAGGTCTTGAACAGTCAGTCGGTTCTTCCACCTGTGTTGTATATTATGTGTTTGACATTTTCAGTAATTACATATTCAAGATATATGTTGTTTCTTCTCAAACAACTGACCAATTCCAGGATTAGTTCCTTTCTCTCTCCTGAAAAGAGCCCTACTGCTGCCACACCGACACACTCTTGCCTTTGTACATATCGACTGGGGGTGGGGATGTGTGTGGAATCAAGCAATTTAATGAACTGTCACGGCGGGCAAAGTATGGGCAGATCTTCCCCATCTTCCTTTCACTCTCATCTCAGCAATTATTACTGCTGTTGAGACCGATCCCGCTAACGTTTTCTTGGCATCAGTGGAAATGCTCGACGTAGTAAAACTGCTCAAGTGCATCCTCAGCTGTTTGGTCCTGGCCAGATGATGGTTCCCAGCCCAGCGCAGAAGAATGGGATTTCAAAAGCGCTCATGTGAATTAAAAACTCACTTTGTCTCGGGAGTCGGTGGGATTTACTCTATCAAATCACTCAGGCGGTGCTGAAACCGCGGCCACAGAGGAGCCAGGATCTCCCTAGACGTGCCGCGGCCCCAGCCCGGCAGGTCTGCCCCTGCAGGACAGAGAGGCTGGGGTGGGGAAGGATGTCATACGCCTGCCTTCTGCGGAACCCGATGTGGAACCATGCCGAACTTAGTCGTCACCCTGTGGACTGAGGAACTCTCGTCAGTCTGGGCTCACTCGGCTTTTTGAAAACACAGTCGGTTAAAGCACATCGATGAAAATACCTGTCAGTGGAGTATCTGCGGGAAGTAGCCGCTGCTGCTGGGGAAAGCTGCGTTCTTCGCTGCTGCTGCTGCAGGAGAAGCAGAGTGGACGCTATCTTTTTGCGCTGCTGCTTGCTGAATCACTCATACACCGACCTTGGTTTTCACATAGGATGCCGATGGAAAGGTTTTCTATGGTCATGTGCTTCCCCTCGGGCGTGGAAAGAGTCATCGAGGACAGGCTGCCGAGCCCCACTGATCACTCCCGGAGAGGAGCTCGAAGAACAAGGGAGCCCCAAAACAGGAGGCTGGCTGTGTCCCGCTGGACTCCCCCATGTAGTAGGCCTTTCAGGTCTGTTAGATTCTGCCGCGGCCGAAGGACTTGGGCAAACGATGGTTACCTATAGCCGGATGGGCTGATGCCAGGATTCCGGGCAGCAAGAGTATTCCTCCCTTCGGTTTGTTGTTTGGTTTGGGGTGTTTTAGTTTTGGGTTTTTTTCTTTCTTCTTTCATTCATTTAATCTCCGCCCTCGAGCCGGTCCACGCGTGGCTGCGCAGCCTCCAAGCTGCCAGACCGTGTGCGAAGACAGTTCCCCAGCTGATCCAGTTTCGATGCACAGTGGCAGAGCCTGGAAGCCCCACTGGGAAATAATTTGGACAAGGGGTGAGCTCCGTGCCCGTGGCGTGCTGTCACCGCCCCCTCCCTGGTGCAGATCTAGTTAGGCTAGATCTCTCTTCAGAGAACCCCGGCTTCACTGAGCCTCATACGAGCCTGAGGGGAGGAAACTGCAGCCTGTCTCAGTTATTGAAGCGCTGCCCCCTCCTTTTCCCCGAGCCTCCGAGGCACGCGTGTCCGCACGCCGAGAAGAGGCCAGCTGTGTGAGGTGAATGTTCCTGCAAACACCTCTTTTCACATAATTCTTCCCACTGGGCATCGTCTCCGAGAGCCTAAGGAAAAAAAGACGAAGAAATAAAGCAAAACGAAGCCACGAGACCTGGGGAAAAGGAATCTCTCCGGAATTCAGTCTAGACTGCTTCGGTATTAGTTGCTCCACCTCAAGAGCTGGCGAACAGCACTAGTTGTTGCAGGACCTTTATTAAATATAAAACGTGATCGATCCTACACGGCTACTCTTAACTTATGCACGAAGAGAGTTTCCGGGTTTTGAGTTGTTTTTTTTTTCTTGTATAACTCCTTCTCTTAAAACCATCATAGAAAGAATCTAACAGATATAATATCAATATTAAAAGGCAAAACGTAAAGTTTGCTGAAATGATAGGCTTAAACATACCTGCCTGCGAACAACCCTCTTGGTATTCTTTCGGGTGCTAGAATGATGCAGAAGGGATTGGAGGCTCCATTTTCGGTAGCTCTAATGGAACTACCAGGCTAGCAGCAGGGTCCAAGGCACATGTATCGTGCCGGGAGCCATTGGCCCAGCGACTCCCTAGTCGCTGTTTTTTCTTCTCACGGAAGTGCAGCCACAGCAGCCCCGAGTGGGTCGGCGTCCGGCGGGAGGAGCCCAACGTCCCCTCTCGCCGTCGGGGCTCCGGGAAATTAGGTTATACGGCTGGAAAACGGAGGGCGCTGTAGAGAAATGGCGCCCGAAGACGTCTGTGAGAGAAGTTACAGAGTTGGTTTTCCTCCTTTCTGGTGGATATTCGCTGCCACCACGAGCGCTGATTCCAGTTGTAACTTGTTTTGAAATAAGTTAAAGAAAAAAAAAAAAGCAAGCCTGCGCTGCCGCATTATCCGCTCAAAACAGAGCAGGCTACTAGCTGCAGCCTGACCGGTTAATCCATTGCCTTCGTTAATAACGGAAAACTCAACACCACGCATGTTTTAGGGGGCATGGATGTAATGGGTGAAATCCTGAAAATTAATTCGTCTCCCTGCCTTGTTAAAATAGACATGTATCGTTACTTTCCACGAGCCATTCTTGGCGCTCACTGCCGTAACCGTGAGGTTAGAGGATTTATTCTTGCCGCTGCATCTAATAGCACCAGTTGTGGTCAGGTGCTGAGTGCCAGGGATGAATCTCCGGTGAGAGTGGGGCACTGTGGCCCCCGGAGGTGATTAGTGTTGGTATCAAAGCATCTGTCCATGTGGAAAATCCGCATCTTCTGAACATGTGCTTGTACGTACTCGTAACAGGAAGGTGGGGTTGATGAGTACTTAGAGCTTCAGCGCTTCTGGATGCTTGCTTGTTCTCATGCCTTTTGTATGTGAGGGCATCACGAGGAGAACTGAAAGTGGCCCCAATTTTAAGTACACATCATTGCCCCTGTCTGCTAGATCCATAAACTTCCCCTACAGGCTGAAATAGCATTGATTCATCCTGAACTCTCTTCCAGTGGCTGATTACTGAAATGGAATTTGTCTGATCGACTTAANTTTTTTTTGTGCATGGCTGAGTTTCTGCAGTTGATGGCATTTTGAGCTCTCCCTCCTGGAGGCAAATAATCCCCATAAATAGTCTTATTCCTGACCTCGTTAGTCAGATCCAGAGCCAACACCGCTTTGAACTGTTGTCTGGAGAGCTGCTTTTAGATATTTCTGAACATGTTGGGAAGTGAAAAAAATCTGACCTGTGCACCTTGCAATAATAATGTAGGGTTCCTGCAAAGGACCAACAGCCTGGAAGACAAGGGCCGGATCGTCAGCTCCCTGAAGGAAAGGCAGTCTTCTAAGAGCCTGTTGGCGTGCGAGAACAGCGAGAAGGAATCCAGGTTCCGGCGCACCGAGACTGACTTCTCTAATTTGTATGCCAGAGGTAAATGCTTTTTACAGCTTTTGCTTGCTCCGTCTTGGACGAGTCCCTCAGCAGTTTGCCCTCGCCTTCTTTGGAAGTGCAGCCACGTTCAGACCGTGCTTTCTCTTGATTGATTGTGAGGAAAGGTCTGTGTATATATGTGTTTGCTGAGGGTCGCACTGGTAATGTGTGCGGTTTTCCTGAAATCGAGTTTTACATACTTTGGACTGATGTCCTGCAGTTCGGCCCCAGCGGCTCCTCGAGGGTGACTCCAGATCCAGCCTTTAGGAGGGGAGTAATTTATGCTTTCTTTCTCAGTAAAATAGCAATGAAATTGCCTGGTGCGGGGCCCTTGACGAGGAGGGTGGGAAAGGGAACGATCCCTATATGGTGACCCGGGGGGAACGTTGCAGGAGAAGGACAGGTGCAGATTTGGGGAACCTTTGGCCCCCGCAAGGTGAGTGCCCCTTACTGCGCAGGGTTGTAGGGTGCGTCGCAGGTGCCCTCGGTATTCCCGTGGACAAGCTATGCTAACCCTTCCCTACCGGCTGAGGGAGGTCGGGAGCCCCGGGGGCAGTAGCGGGCTGCACAGACAGACTGAGTTCGGGCGAGGGTTTCAAGGTTCTGGGGGAGCTGCGGGCGGCAAAGTCTGGGTCATCTTTGCCTCTCGTTCCCACAGCAAGTGCTGACAGCCGTTTTACCCTGCAGATTTGCTGCCTGCCAAGAATGGCGAGGAGCAGACCATGCAGTTCCTGCTTGAAGTCGTGGACATCCTTCTCAACTACGTGAGGAAGACGTTTGACAGATCCACCAAAGTACTGGACTTCCACCACCCGCACCAACTCCTGGAGGGCATGGAGGGCTTCAACCTGGAGCTCTCGGACAACCCCGAGTCCCTGGAGCAGATCCTGGTGGACTGTCGGGACACGCTGAAATACGGCGTGAGGACAGGTAGGTTCCCGCACACCAGTCTGGAGAGTCCCTCCTGGGATTTTTCTCAGTCCCAAGGTAGAATGGAGCCGGCTTCAGCCCGTGGAGGTAAGCCCACAGCCTCTCCACACCTTCGTCTCTGCCTTCCTGGAGGCTCAAATCCAGGACTGTCTGCAAGTGCTGGAAATATCTCTGTTCAGAAAGTTGTTAGTGATGCTCCATCCGTCCCCAGAGGGCAGGGCTCGGTGATGTTTGCAGAGCCCAGAAACAAGTTTTTAAGACGTAATCTCTTTCACTTGATGAAATGCGAGCTGTCTGTATCTCCAGAGAGCAGTATAATTAGGTAAATGAGGCCATAAATGACACAGAATTTGCAGTTTTTCTTCTTTATGTTCAACAGACGTTTAATGAAAAAGAGAGACTGAAATCGTAGGAATCATCAATAAAAGAACCCCGTGGATTTCACCCAGGAGCCCCGCCTCTCCAGATCTTTCTGAATCAGATAGAAATCCTCTTGTATGATCATTGTTTCTTACAGGGTGAGCTGTGGCCAAGCTCTAGAGAAAAGTCTGTGTTCTCTCAGTCTGTTTGGCGTGGAAAGCTTTACATCTGTAGCAACAGAAAGCTCGGCTGGCAGCAAGCCCTGGCAGCTATACGTACTCTGGCAGGTCAGGCACTGTAGCGATAACGGTGCGGGGGACGTGCCTCCCCTCCCCGGCCCTGATCCAGTGTTTCGGAACTGCTAAGCCCGTCCCGGCGAGTTGCTCTCCTCGTCACAGCTTGGCACGACAGGACAAAGCGGGTGCTGGTGACAGGGAGGACGGCAGTCCCTTCGCGGAGCTGGAGCGGCGAGAGCTCGTAAAAGGGGGCTTTTGTTTGAGTCTCTTGCTGGGCATCTACGAGTTGCGTCAGGTGAGGGACGGCGCGCTGCCCCCTGTACCTGTGAAAACTCAGCGCAGTTCATTCCAGGATCAAAATCTTGACAGGAAATGTGGCCATTAATGCCGTGTTTTCCCTTTTATCCATGGTGGTTTGATTTATCCACGAGCATCAGGGTCATGTTTTGATGTTGTGCCCCTAGTCAAAGGAGAGCCTGTTTTGCTCTCAGACTCCTTGGGTTGTGGAACAGGCTGCAAAGCCAGTCACTGCGGTCCGCTATCGACTGCACTGGGATGTCGAGCTGGAGGTTTTGCGGGACCGGCAGGACCTGTCCCTAGGAGCGCAGATGCAGGTATCAGATCAGACACAAACTCTGTTCGAAGCAGTATTTGATGCAGCTTTAGAATTGTTTAGACCGTGTGACAAACCAGGACATAAGCCTTGTCCTCCCGGTCTCCCAGGCTCACGTTGTTTCTCCAGGTGAAGCTGCAGCCCAGCCTTAGGAGACCTCGGGCTAGATGACAGCTTTGGGAGGTCAGCGAAACGTCTCTTAATAACTTTCCAAATTATGTGTCATGGCAGGGGAGCGAAGTGCCGATTTGCAAAGCAAATAGCCAAGCCATGGCTCCCCGAGGCGGGAGCAGCCTTGTCGCTTTGCCCACATGTACCGCTCGTTTCCGCGGCAGCCGAGGTCTGGCAGTGCCGGCAGGCTCATGCCTACCAGAGGCTCCCGCTGACACTGCTCGGAGCGGGTTTACGTTTATTTCTTTATGTCAAAAAGATGCCGACGTTCCCAGTGTGGAGCCAAATGCGACGTGACAGGGTCCCTCCAAGCATCGAGCGCTGACTTACCCTCTCGGGCTGGGCTGTCTCCGGCATGTTATTTGCGTGTCCTATCCCAAGGGAACAGAGATGAGAGATAAATCATGACACCTTTCTCTCAAAAAGTCCATCACCCTTACTTAGGAATGTCGTATCTTCGTGATAGAGAGGTACATTCCCAAGAGCCGAGTTTATTGTTCATAAAAATTGTTTAAGCAAGCCTGCCTAAAATACAGGAATATAGTCGATAGCAAAGCCTTTGTTCAAGAGGTGAATCCCACCTTTTTGAACCACGTGGGGAAAACGCCCATGCCGAGGAGCTTTTGAGAGACCGCCAACACCAAGCTGCAAAAGGACATTTCTAGCCGGAACCCAGCGAAACTCCCCTCCCGGGGCCATGCAGCCCCTCCCCCACCCCAGTTATTTCTATTGCCTCTCTGCAAGTGGATGAGCCTTCCTCTCCTCTATTCAAATGCAAATGGCACCATCACCTGCAGGTTGTTACTGCTGAGTATCTCTCCCCCGCGCCCTCCAGTTCACAGCACAGTAGAGGTCTGGGGCGCCTCCGGAGATGGGTTAGTCCGAATCCTTGCACAGGTTTCGCAGGTGGTTTACAGGCTCGGTCGGCTCTGAGGTGCCCCCTTTTCATTTTAGCGCTAATGATTCCATATAAGAGCTACTTCCAAAGCGGCTTTTCACTTCAAGTGTGTTATGAGTGCAAACCTTTCGTCTCTGTCAGAGGAGCTGGGTGGGTTAAAATGAAAACCTTGAGAGATACCTGCGGAGTTATTCTAAATTGCTTTCAATTCTCCTTCCAGGTCATCCTCGCTTTTTCAATCAGCTGTCCACAGGACTGGACATTATTGGCTTGGCTGGAGAGTGGCTGACATCAACTGCTAATACAAACATGTAAGCACTGTCTTGTCAGCGTCTGTGACTGGTTACAGGGGCTGCTACTTATTGCAATCGTAGACATGTCACAGACGTGTATAATTTTATTCTTTAAATGATGATTGCTGTATCTTCAATAAAGTCATCTTGTGTTTTTCTTACTGCGGCAGTAGTACAGTGAAAACAGTTACATAAAGTTGAACACTTTAAAATTTCTGATAAACAGAAATATCCCAGAGTACAAGGTAAGTAAAATGATGATTCTAATATAAAACCATCAAATCATTCTTCTTTTGGACAGATCTTCTTTATCTGTTCCAGATTTGTTTGTTTGCTTTTGGTTTTAAGCCTTGTCTCTAGACTAATTCTGTTCTTATCCATGTATTAACACTAAAATACAAAATACGGAAAAGTTTATTGTCTTTTTTCCCCTTTCACTTCAGAGCCAGCAGGCTTGGGGCACCACCTCCTGTTCATTTGTTGGTAATGAAGTGGCTTCTCAGTCACTAAAAAATTATTAAAATATGTAACACAGAAAATTAATTTGATGATAATGAAGGGATTAGTCTAAGAGTCATTAAAGTCGTGTATAAATAAATGGAAGTACAAAAAAGGGTAACATTTTACATCTAGTTCCTATTTCCTTGACCTCTAAATTAATGCTGCCTATATGTAAATGTCAAGTATCAAGTTGATTTTTTTTCAACAATGAACACAATTAATGAAAAACAAAAACCAAACCAGAAAGCTTTATAGTTTTGCTTTTATATTTATATATGTGTGCTCAAAAATATGATGGGAGCCCAAATACTTGACAGGTAGCAAACTGCTCTGTTTTAGTGCAATGATCTGGATGTACTTTAAAGCTATCTCTGTTTTGCGTAGTTTGTTACTAATAGACAAAACACAAGAAATGTATCCACAGATTGGAAAATGAACAATATCTTAATTGGCCTAGCCGTGAGTATATGGTTCATTAAGTATAGTTGATTCCTAGCAGCAATATGTCGATTATGGTATGTGCCTGTTTTGAGACATTAGCAATAAATAAAAATACATAAGGTGCTTCAGACAACACCAGCCTGCTCTTTCTAATAATCATCTTCTCAGTTAGTTCTCAGTTTGCTAAAAATTGATATCATGAGACATTCAGATTTTAAAGATGATTGGCAAGAAGTCCTAGCAACAGATATTTAAATTGTACAAAAAAATATTGTGAAGCGCATTAAAGTGCCTTTTTAAAAAAACACCAAATTTAAAAATTAAAACAGATCTGCTTAAATATTGTTTCTCTGTGACAGAAACATACTTCAGAGAGTGTCACTTTTTGCAAGTTCCTTTTCCTTTCAGTAGCTTAGTTATTCTATCTTAGTTATCCTTTTGTAATCAGTGAAATTGCACAAATCTGATAGGATATAACAGAATTCATCTCTGTGGCAGACTCTGATAGTATTATGAAATATTTTCAACAGTATTAAGAACATTACACTCGGTTTTGAAAGAGTAACTTTTTCCCCCTTTATTTTTAAATAGTTCCGTAAAGCTAGTTTCTGATCCATTTATACTTCAAGCAAGAGCATATCTTGGAAATATTCTTCTGAGAGCATGAAAATAGAGGATTTCTTTGCTCATGTGAGGTTTAGCAAACACAACATTACACATTGTGTGTGCTCTCTTTTCTTTCTTTTCCCCACCAAACCAAGGTCAATATTATATGCTTTCAAGTAACACCGTAATTAGGAGTAAGGTTAAAGCAAGATGTTTGTAAAATATGATTCAAAGAACTGACGGAGAAGGTTATTAAAAATAGCCAAATATTTTCTGTGATCTCTGAGAGTTTTGAGCAGTGTTCCAGTGCAGAAGAGCAGGTTCTGACCTTTACCTAGAAACTGTTGCAACTTATTTCAGCTATACAAGATGTGACATTAGCACTGGAATATGGTAGGGAATATTTTCCATTTGTCATTTTTTCTCTTCTATCTATAAATGATACCTGAAGTCATAGAATTATAGAATGGCTTGAATGTTTGTGAACAATTAAAAGTGTGTTTTGTTTTGCAAATGTATTTTGAGTAATTACAAGATCTGTAGTCTCAAAATTTAAATTATCATTAGAAAATTAAATGTCACTGTGAAGGTAATATATTAAATATAATAAGCTTCTTATGTTGACTTGGAAGTAATGTATGAATGTGATATACATAGTTCAATCACAAATCATATGGCCTTCAGGGTGGAAATAGCAGAAGTTTCCATTATCCATCCAGCTCTATGGAACTGTAGCATGGGGCATTTGCTTGCCATGCAGCAGCCAGATAAGCTTAGAAAGCAGTATTTTCTGGAAGTTCTCTTTATGCCTACTGTTAGCCAAAATGAGAAAATTGTTATTTCCAATACTGTGCATTTATGCTTATGAAAGTATGACAGAAAAAAAAAAAGTAAAATGCGTTACCTTTATTCCCAGAATGCTTTTTACATACTGGCAAACAGGAGAGCAGCTTGTTCGAATGATTTGGTCTGATAAATTGATTGGCCTTTACATGAGAGCAGGATGGATCCAGCACTAGCCACTGTCCAAAAAATACCATTCATTTATTCCAGCAGTTAAGAGCTGAGGGTCATGACTGTTTTAGCTAATCCATAGAAATGTTTGTAAAGGTTTTAGCCGTGGGACAAGTCTGATCAGTGTTTTTATCAGAAGGTTGGTTCCACAGTCACGCATTAGCCAAACACATTTCTGCATTTAACTGAATATTTTAAAACCATCTAAGTTTAAAACAAGGAAGTTGCAGTGAACTTTAGCAAGATATGATTTTTAAAATCATAGCCATCTTCTAAAGTAGTTGTATTGGTCTTACCATTTACAATAAAATCTGCAGTATTTTATTTCTTTATCAGTCTTCAGAGACTCAGAAAGTAACTGCATAATAAATTAAACACTGTTTTACTTGGGACTATTAGAAATTTTCCTTGTATTTGATATTTCATATGTACAGAAAAAAAGTTGCTTAACATTATATGTATTTTTGGACAAACCTTTAAGTCTTGTAGAGTGTACATTGGGATCCATGTGCAGGGTCTTAGGATGAAAAACAAAACACATTTGAACTGGTGAAAAATAATCACATTGTCTTCAATATATCTTTCATTAGGCTTCAGAGATCTATGAACTGGCAAGTTCCTGTTGATTTCAGTTGGTTTTTCTGCCTAAATAAAGATTTGAATGTATCCTAGATTTACAGTGCTTAAAGACAAATCAGAAACCCCCCCAATTTTAGCAGATACTGATTTATTATTTTTGTCTTTCTAAATATTGGCAGCCCCAAAATTCAGTTAAATGTTTAGCTGTCTGTCTGTGGCAGTTCTAATAACAATAAAAGCAAAATAAACAGTGTTTCGGCCTCTGAAAATAGCAATTACAACAATTAAATCACAAATGTTTAATCTTAAAGGAATATGCTTTAAATAGTGGGAATGTTTCTCTGATAGACTAAGGGTGTTTAGGGTTTGAAATAAAAAATATTTTAGTTCACCAATGTAGATAAAAGACAAGTTTTTCAGACACACATTCCCTTCTTCTTTATCATGTGTCTCCTTGAGGGTGGCTGTACCTGTTCTCAAAAGATCATTTTAGTATTAGAGAGACAAGGCATATATTTTGGTGAAATTATTCAAATGGAACACATCAGTCAGATCCAAAGTATCAGAGCATTGTATTCTTACAGATTGTCTTGGAAATAACAAGTTAATTGTTTAGTTTCCTCCCTCCTACCTGAGTTTGTTTACAGCAGTAGCAATTTATCCATCTACCTTGATCACCAAAAAATGGTTGTATGGCTGTCACTTTCTATTCCAAATAGCTGTCTGCGGTATCAGGGTATACCAGACCATCCAATGTATTTTTTTTTTTTCCCCTTCATTAAGTGGTTACAGTAGTTGACTGCTGACTTGGTTTTGGTAACTGTTAATTAGAAAATTGTCATTTATAATTAGTCTTGACAGTTATTGATCATGTGGTATTGTAGAAATAAGTTGTCCTTGGAAATCATCAAGAGAATAAATCCACATAATTAATTATATTTAGACTTTGAAGCCCTAGCTCAATACTTCTAACTATGGTTGTTCTCAACTCAGTGAAGTTCACTATTTTCATAAGGATTTGGCAATGTTATTCCAAAGGTTGGAATTGGCACTTTGGGAAACAAATGTTTTATAGTACCATCTTGTACAGCAGCCAGTAGAGCTGAACAAGTGTTAAGTCTTATGTTGGTTATTTAGAAAGTTGCAAAAGAGCTCATACTGTAGTCCTTATTGACTGATATTTCCAGTATTGTCTTCCTGGGGATTTTTGTTTGTGTAATGGTTGCAATATCAGAACCTCAATTTATAGGAAAGATTTCAGGAATCTTAAGCATTTTCACAGAGAAACATAGACTTGGAATTTTTTGTGTGTTTTGGAATCTATGTTTGATTTTCTTTGGTTGTCAGTTTGGTCTTTGTTTGTTTTATCTATATAGGTTTACCTATGAAATTGCTCCTGTTTTTGTCCTCATGGAACAAATAACACTTCGAAAGATGAGAGAAATTATTGGATGGTCAAATAAAGATGGTGATGGAATATTCTCACCTGGTGAGTTTTTCCTGTGTTTTGGTGGTTTGACCAAAACTCCAAAAGTTTAAATAAACATAAGATTATGTCTGAATGTTCACATTATCTGCAACACAAAACAATGCATCATATATTTAGAAGTAGGAATGCTTTATTTAAACATACCACTGAAAAAAATTATTTAATATGGCGCTATGTATCATGGCTGATCAACATCACAAAACTAGACTACAAGCTGTGATATATAGTTAAGCATTTAAGCACCCTTGTATTGTACTTAATTTATGGAAGTGCTGAGGACCCACCATTCCTGATGATTGAGAACTCTCAAGAATCATATACTGACTTCCGTAATGGTTTTTGAGGATTTGGACTTACGGTCAGAAAAAGGTTGTGACTGTCTCTCACTTTCTGGAACATATTATCTGTGAATCAATCTGACTGGCTTCACAAGCATCACACCAGTATGAACAAAAGTGTCTTCCCATGAAGATGATATAAAGGCTGTCAGCAGTAACAGAGAAGACTGGTAAACCATATGAGGGGTCCTGGACCTGTGTGTGAATAACAGAGGTGCCCAGCAGTACTCCAGGTTTCTTGGTTTGGTGTGGAGGAACATCATCCTCTTTAAGAGGATGAAAGATGATTTCACCTCATTTTGCAACAGCCCACATAAAATCCAGGAACATGCATTTGCTTGGTCTCCAGTCTCGTGGTAGTTTGGGAGTATTCTGACCCCACACACTCTTGAAATTGCCCAGACTAAACTCAGCTGTCTGGAATTTAATGAATGAAGCTTTATAGTCACAGCTTTGCACAATATACAAGCAGATATTTACAGGTGTTTACAGATATATACAGTAAAAACGTAATGCAGAAACACCATACCCCTCCCAGAGATCAGAGTCCTCAAGAGGTGTTCCCAACCACCCTTCCATCTTCCCCCTACTACCCAATCTTATCCCAGTATCTGTCTTTCGTGCCAGGTAAAAAGAGAAGATCAGCCAGGGGGGTTAAAAGCAGAAATTGATTAGTTTAGTTACACAGATCCAGCTAGAAGGCAGAGAGAGAGAGAGAGCAGCAGCCAGAGCGACTCAAAGCAGCTCTGCCTTATCTATGTTTGAATTCTTACTTTTGTAGTGGTCAGCAAACATATGAGTGAATGAGACATTGTCATGTTTTCCTTTCTCAACCTATAATCTAATTTCTCTTATTAAAATATTCCAATTATCCTCAAACCAGCACACAGAAAAACATAGATCTTTTCCAGTGCTCTTGTTGATGAAGATATATAAGAGGAAGAACTTACCCTAGGCTGTATGGGTGAGCTTCATCTTAGTAAATCTTGAGATTCATTGTAGAATTGAGCTAGGGTCTTTTTATCAGTAAACAAAGAGATATAGGTGCTTTTCCTCAATTCAGGTTCTTCAAAAGTAGCTGTCAAAATAGATTAACTGAATCATAACCTCCAAACCTTCCCTTAATTGCCTGTAAGGAAACTTAAAATAAGTAGCTCAGCTGTAGAAATCTACCTTTAAGTCATCTACCTGTGTTTCTAGAGTGAGATGTAATAAATCCATCCACGTGATGTTTCTTCAGTCTCAGACAATGTGATTGCTTACAAGAAGTTGTCATGAAATTGTAGCACAGTGGTAGCTGAACTTTTTAGGAATGTGTTACAAATTGTTAGCAATTGGGAGAGTTGACGGATAGGAAATTCTGACTATGACTTTCTAGAGACTCTGTCCCTATGCTGTTTAGATAGATGATCTCGCATTTCAGAGATTTATGTTTGCATAGTTCACTGCCACTTTCACTGCAAATGCAAATGAGACTTGTATGTCTTTGCTCTAATGTGTATTTTTTGTCATTAGCACTATTTTATATTCCTTCATTTACCCATTCACAGGAGGAGCTATCTCCAACATGTACAGCATAATGGCTGCACGGTACAAGTATTTCCCTGAAGTCAAAACCAAAGGCATGGCTGCAGTCCCTAAACTGGTTCTCTTTACCTCAGAACATGTGAGCCTAATACACTGCTAATTCTGGTTTATTGCTCTATATTGTGGAGATGTTTCATTGTTAAACGTGTGTATGTTTTGCTGCAGAGTCACTACTCAATAAAGAAAGCTGGAGCTGCACTTGGATTTGGAACAGACAATGTGGTTTTGATAAAATGCAATGAAAGGTAGGATGAATGCTAAGGTTTTGATATATTCAGTGTGTTCATCTGTTAAATCTGTTGTATTGTGCTTAAGGACTGGTTCAGTATGGTGTGTCAAGTTGCTAATGGCCTGTTGAGAAAACCTTATTAAATTATTTCAACTGTAGCTAGTGTTGCCATATGCACTCTCTAATTTCTTTTGTCTTTCTGTTTCTACAATAATTACAGAGGCAAAATAATACCAGCTGATTTGGAGGCAAAAATTTTGGAAGCAAAACAAAAGGTTTGTGTTTTTAAAAAAAAACAGTGCTTAACTATTTGGCTTAGTAAAATTACCTCTTCCTTTGAAGGCTGAGGGTTAGCATTAAAATAACAGCATTATAATGAATCTTGCTATAAAATTTATATCATAGTTGCTTGAATCAGATGCTTATGTCTTGATACAGTTTCCATTTGCTGCTTAAAAGCAAAGTATTTTTAACTTTTGAATCACATCTGTATTTTATGACTCCAAAAAAACCCAAACTCATGTGTTTTGAAATATACAGGGAAAAGTATGAAAACATGGAAGTAAACATGGTTTTATTAAGACTGTAAAGTTTAGCCAAAAATATTCTGTGGAATTCCTAAAAATGTCCATAGATTTCAGGTGTGAGTCTGCAGGGTTAGTAAATATAGCTAGTAATTTTCAATTTTCTTGAATTGATGTAATGAAAAATCCATTATTCTTTGTATAAACCCACTAAAGTCAGAGCAATGAAGAGTATAATTTGTTTTATTTATTATCTTCTTTATATTTCATCATTCTGAAATAGCAATTCACATTTTTTGAAATTCAAAATTGTCTTTCTTTGATCTGATAGGTCCACACATTGCTTTTGTTTTGGATTGCTTTGTTCTACGTTGTTCTGTTTCTGAGTAGATAAAGACTAAAAGAATCATTTCAAACCTTCAAATCACATTTAATTAATCTTCCTTTATACCACTGTAAAAGCCTCAACTTCAGTTCACTATTGCCAGCTTTCTACTAGAACATTTGAAGGTCCTTACTTCAATTAAGATTAAACAAAAGAATGTTCTTTGTCTTCTGAATAGTTAATTTTGTGAAGTTACAGTATGATAAAAATTGATTTTTATTCCTACCCTGTACACAATTGTTAGTTTCTGCTGTTGCTTATATGTACATTTTGTTTAAAAGAAACACTTTTATTTTTGCTAGAAAATGAGATAGCAAGGTTTCTAAAATGATTTTCACTTTTTTTTTTTTTTTCCTGAAAGAGGTTAGATTTTTGTATTTAACACTTCTGTTTTTATTGTAGGGATATATTCCTCTCTTTGTAAACGCAACTGCAGGCACAACAGTATATGGAGCTTTTGATCCAATACAGGAGATCGCAGATATTTGTGAAAAATATAACCTCTGGCTCCATGTAGATGTAAGTCACTAAAATAAGTACTTTTATTAGGGCAAAAGGAGGTTTTTGTTTACACATTTTATCTTGAATTAAAATATTTATTACTGGATTCTGAGTAGATTAAAATATGTTAGGCTCTTACAAAACAATGAGCCTTTTCTTTTTTCCTGTCTCATCTAGGCTGCCTGGGGAGGTGGGCTCCTAATGTCTCGAAAGCATCGTCATAAATTGAGTGGAATAGAAAGGTACTACGTGACATTTATTTGTAATCGTAGAATCATAGAATGGTTTAGGGTGCAAGAAACCTCAAAGATCATCTAGTTCCAACCCTCTGCCATAGGCAGGGACACCTCCTACTAGAATATGTTGCTCAAGGCCTCATCCAACCTGGCCTTGAGCATGTCCAGGGAGGGAGCATCCACAATCTCCTTGGGCAACCTGTTCCAGTATGTCACCAGTTGCTTAATACTGTTAGTAAAATACTTTTGTAACACACACGACCCTTCACAAATTCACGAAAAGATGAAGTTGCTGCATTAAGGAGTTGAAACACTAAATTAAACAAAAGCAAGTCAGAAAAGGTCCAACCTAGGAAGAATGAAACAATATTACAGAAAGAAACAATAAGGTACAGTTTCATGAAAGGTAAATATGCAGCTGGTTTCAAGAAGGACAAGGATATTGCTTGGTAAAAAGAAAGGGAGATTGCCCTATGCATGTCTTTGGAGGGATCGGGAGTCTGGGAATGGATGAAGGATTAATTGTAGAAAAAACAAAAGTGTGAGAGCTAGACAAAATCTGAAATTTAGGGCTGTGAGAAATGAGTGATCCAGGGAAGGAGCTTGAGCATGATCACTTATGATAGGAAGATATGTTATGGCGAGAATTTGTGGAGATTCTCTCCTGAAAGAGAGAAGCAAGTTCCACTCTACCAATTAGCACCGAATTGCTTCCTTGAGCCAATCATACTGGATGCAGACACTATGTACAGGCATAAAATAAGAGCAGTGAGCAATGGTCTTCCTTACAGAAAGCAAACTTTCCTTGTGGTGGGGATCTCATGCAGTAAGTCAAGTACAAGGAAAACTGTGTGGACCCTTCTGTAGCAGGAGTACTCTGATGTATCCAATTTTCTAGTGATTCACATTATGGCAACGTGTCGAATATGAGGTCAGCATTGCAAAGTAATTTCCTTAAGCCACATAGGCTTGGTCGCAGTAGTTTGGCACACCTCTTTTGACCTGAGGTTAACCCAGGGGTGCTAATTAACATCCTCAATTAATCAGCAAATGCATAAAGCAGCACACCACAAAGCCTGATATTATTTATTTTGTAGTCAGCTGTACAGATCTTCAAAGACAGAATGGGGCTCACATGTACTTTGTAATTGCCTGTCATGGGCCTCAGCTGGAGTCTGTTGCTTAATACTCGGTCTAGACTTGGCCCGCCCAGAGACATGGGCATGTGAGGACCGACGTGCTGCCACCGTACAGAGCTGGGATTGCCTGAGGTAGGATAGGCACTGGCTGGCTGCTCAGGGTAGAGACTAATGTTTTCATGTTAAAATAAACCTAGCACTTCGTGCAAAAATGAATTGAAATTGTCTTTGTTCGGAACACTGAAAGTTAAATAAATGTGCTGAAGTAAAGGAAAGGGAACTGTTGTATAAATTCCTGTTTCTTGACTTTTCCATCTGAAGTAGTTAATTAAGTTTTTTAAAAGGTAATTACCTCCTGAGCTATGTGCCTGCTGGTTTGCACTGCCTAAGCAGGAGATTTGAGAGGTTCGTTGAGCTCCCTAGGTACAACAGAGACCTGCTGAGAGAAGGGTGCAGAAGAGGAGGGAAATGTATTTGAATTTCTTCCAATCACATTGTAAGAATGTATAGTCAGTGAAACGTGATCATACACATTTCCACTCCTCCCCCCTCCCCCCCCAAACCACACAATTAATCAAGAAGACATTTGGCAATTAATTACTTAGGGCGAAGAGGTCAATGGATGTATAGTGTTGGCACATTTATTTTAGTGTCACCATTAAGCTGTCTAGGATAGTGTGTTAAAAATGTAGAACACCTCATCTGTTTGGCTAGCAAATTAGGTGATCTTGTGCCTCTACCTGTGTTTGCATGTAAATGGTTCTAAGGTTTACATACAGAATGGTAGATTATAATGTAAACTTTTGTAGCCTCCTAACAGCACACAGACTTGACAAGCAAGTACAGCAAAGGCCTCTTGTGGCTCTAACTAGAAAAGAAGATAAGCATGAAGAGTGTTTTTTTCCTTTTTTTTTTTACTTTTTCAGCAGCTGCTCACTGGAGAATTGTATTCTCACAGAACTCATATTACTCACTCAATTATCGGACAATCCCTTTCCCCTGTCAGTATCTTGAATTGATATAACCTGTCAAACTTTCCCCCTCCCCATTTCTAGAAGTGGAGTCTTTGGAGGATGAAGTTAGTATATCAGCTAATCAGCATAGTCTGGCACCAATTAGCTGGTATTAGTAACAATATAAACTAATTCCAAGTCTGACATTACAATGTTAATGCACAAAAAAAATAATTCCTTTCTCATACACTATAGCTGGGAAAGAAGACACTTCAAATGCTAATAATCTCCATAGGGAGATTATTGATCAAAATTCCATACATTTCCAGCTGAAAATAGAAAACATATGTGACACGTTCAGGTGAAGTTTCTGTTTTCCAAAGATACCTTAATACATAACTCTTTTGCAGAGCAAATTCAGTTACTTGGAATCCACACAAGATGATGGGAGTGTTGTTACAATGTTCTGCCATTCTTGTCCGGGAGAAGGTCTGCCTTATATTTCTTACTTTTTAAAATAATTATGAATTTACATTGAATTTAATAATGTATATATTTTTTGTTTTGTTTTATATTTTTGGTTTTGTTCTTAGAATCGTAGAATCAGCCAGCGTTGGAATGGACCACAAGGATCATCTAGTTCCAACCCCCCTGCCTGCCATGAGCAGGGACACCCTACACTAGATTAGGCTGGACAGAGCCTCATCCAGCCTGGCCTTAAATGCCTCCAGGGATGTGGCCTCAAACACCTCCCTGGGCAATCCATTCCAGGGTCTCACCACTCTCATGCTGAAGAACTTCCTCCACACATCCAATCTGAATCTCCCCACCTCCAGCTTTGCTCCATTCCCCCTAGTCCTGTCACTTCCTGATAGCCTGAAAAGTCCCTCTCCAGCTTTTTAGTAAGCCCCCTTCAGATACTGGAAGGCCACAATAAGGTCACCTCAGAGCCTCCTCTTCTCCAAACTGAACAGCCTCAACTCTTTCAGTCTGTCCTCATAGCAGAGGTGCTGCAGCCCTCTGATCATCCTTGTGGCCCCTCTCTGGATACGCTCCAGATTGTCCACATCCCTCTTGTAATAGGGGCTCCAAAACTGGACACAGTACTCCAAGTGGAGTCTCACCAGCACAGAGTAGAGGAGGAGGAGAATCACCTCCCTCAACCTGCTGGCCACACTTCTCCTGATGCAGCCCAGGATCTGGTTGGTTTTCTGGGCTGCAAGTGCACATTGTTGGTACATGTTGGGCTTCTTGTCCACCAGCACCCCCAAGTCCCTCTCTGCAGGGCTGC
>VWZI01003564.1:21487-32070 GCA_013396835.1 Psilopogon haemacephalus | reverse complement strand
TAAATATTTGCTTGTATATTTGCATTGCTGTAAATATAAAGCTTCATTTATTAACTTCCAGTGTGTTTTTCTGAGTTTTAGCCGGGGTTCTAAAAGGTGTGGGGGGGCAGGTCACTGCAAACCCACTACATCTCCCTTCCCTGCTCTTTTCCTCTCCTAATTTCTCCATTGCCCCTTCCCCCTCTCTCTCTCTGCCCCACTCACTCTTTCCCTCGGTTTTGTCCAACTTTATCCCTTAATAAATATTTTTGTGGTGCTATCTGGTCTTGCTTGTACCTGAATTTCACAGCACAGAAATCTATAAGAACAGGTCTTGCTCCTCTGGACAGAGATCATGTTAATCTCTGGCCTCCAGACCTTGACACATGAATTGAAAGTAAGGACTATAATCACAAAAGTCTGGTGCCAGAGCTGAAGTGAGTCCAGAGGAAGGCAACAAAGCTGGTGAAGTGCCTTCAGAAAATGTCTTATGAGGAGAGACTGAAGGAGCTGGGACTGTTTAATCTGAAGAAGACAAGGCTAAGAGGAGACCTCATCACTGTCTACAGCTATCTTAAAGGATGCTGTGGAGATGTTGGTGCTGGTCTCTTCTCACAGGTAGTTGGTGAAGGAACAAAAGGGAATGGCCTCTAGCTGTGACAAAGCAGGTTTAGACTAGACAATAGGAAAACTTTCTTCACAGAAAAGAGTAGTCAGACACTGGAATGAGCTGCCCAGGGAGGTGGTTAAATTGCTGTTCCAGTGAGTTCTTTGCGGGGGTCAGGAAAGGCACTCACACATAGTTACCCCTATCCAGGTACAGTTTCAACACTTTATTATAGCTTAAACTCTAAACCCATAGAATCATAGAATCACAGACTGGTTTAGGTTGGAAGAGACTTCAAAGATCATCCAGTTCCAACTCCCCACCATAGGCAGGGACACCTCCCACTAGATCAGGTCACTCAAGACCTCATCCAGCCTGGCCTTGAACACCTCCAGGGAGGGAGCAGACACAACCTCCCCAGGCAACCTGTGCCAGTGTCTCACCACTCTCACTGTGAAGAACTTCTTCCTAACATCCCGTTCAAACCTCCCCTCTGCCAGTTTAAACTCATTGCCCCTTGTCCTGTCATTACAAGACCTTGTGAACAGTCCCTCCCCAGCCCTCCTGTAGGCCCCCTTCAGATATTGGAAGCCTACTATAGGATCTCCCCGAAGCCTTCTCTTCTCCAGGCTGAAAAGCCCCAACTCTTTCAGCCTGTCCTCATAGTAGAGGTGCTTCAGCCCTCTGATCATCTTCGTGGCCCTCCTCTGGACTCTCTCCAGCAGTTCCATGTCCTTCTTGTTCTGGGGGCTGCAGAACTGCACACAGTACTCCAGGTGGGGTCTGACAAGAAAGGGTTAGGGTCACAACAAGAAAGGTATACTGGAAACCACAATACTTAAGCTCAGATATCAAAATCATAGAAAGAAGGTTATATGACAAGGAATGCCAAGTAAATCTCTTGATTAAAGAACAGGTTATACTCACCCTATCCAACTGACCAGCAAGACTCCTGAGCTGCAT
The DNA here is from genome assembly GCA_013396835.1 of Psilopogon haemacephalus. Taxonomy (NCBI): domain Eukaryota; kingdom Metazoa; phylum Chordata; class Aves; order Piciformes; family Megalaimidae; genus Psilopogon; species Psilopogon haemacephalus. The sequence continues at coordinate 30,521 of VWZI01003564.1, read as the reverse complement.
AGATTGCAGGGCTGGCCAGCACCCATCTTCTTGAGGTAGGCATCCCCAGTAAGAACTGCACTGTCATGGTGGTCTTAACTGGTACCCTTCCAACCCAGCCACCTAGGCTCCCAGCATATATGGGTTCAGAGTTCTGACTGTGCTGGTTTGAACTAATTGGAGGATTTGAATGAGAAATTAGATTATAGGCTGAGAGAGGAAAGCACTGATGATGCTACTTGCCTCACAGCTTGTTCTTTTATCAATAGAGTTGCTTGGCATTCTTGGTCATGTCCTGCTCAGCATTGTAGTTCCCAGTACACCTTTACCTCTGTGATTCCAGTATTTAAGCTATAAGCAATGTAGTTTCCAGTTCTACCTTTCTCTGTATGATTTTAGTATTTGAGCTATAATGTAGTGTTGAAACTGTACCAGAGCAAGTGTGCTGGTTTGAACTAATTGGAGGATTTGAATGAGAGATTAGACTGTAGGCTGAGAGAGGAAAGCACTGATGGTGATACTTCCCTCACAGAAGTGAAATTACATAAGCCTACCTGGGTTTTGCTTTAGGTCCCGACTTTATACTATCCCACTGTAGGTCTGGGGCTGGGGTGTGCACAAAACGGTAAGGAAAGTGTTACAAAAACCTCCTATTTGCTATTGTCACATCTTGTGAAAAGCCTGTGTCTCTAGCACAGGCTGAGTTAATTGCCTGCTACAGTTCAAAAACTCAGAGTGAGAACAGATTGTGTTTAACACAGCAATGAATAAACTGACTGGCTTACGTCAGGATCAATGCAGAAAACCTGTATCACCTTCCATTATCAACACTGAAGTTCTAGTCCACTCAATAACCAAGTCCCTTGTGCTGGTTTGAACTAATTGGAGGATTTGAGCGAGAAAATTAAACTATAGGCTGAGAGAGGAAAACAGATGATGCTACTTCCCTCAGAGCTCCACTGAGAAAGAAAAACAAAATTGTTTTAAGAGTTGTAACCCAAATATAGATAAGTCAGAGTGCTTCAGACTGCTCTGGGGCTATGGCTGCTCTTGCATGGCTCCTTTCTCCCTGCCTTTTGTAGCTGATTCTGAATAATTCCACTAACTTTTTCCTGCTGCTAACCTCCCTGGCCAATTTACTTCCACCTATTTGCTGCATCAACAGATGGTGAGATAAGATTGGGGAAGGAAGGAAAGGTGGTAGGGGTGGTTAGAAACCCCTCTTAAGTATTTGGGTATCTGGGAGGGCTGTGGTGTTTCTGTATTACCTTTTCACTGTATATATCTGTAAATATCTGTTATACATTTTAAATATTTGCTTGTATATTGTGCATTGCTGTAAATATAAAGCTTCATTTATCAACTTCCAGCTGACTGAGTCCTAGTCTGGGTTATTTCAAAGTGTGTGGGGGCAGATAACTGCTAAACCAACCACAGTGACGTATAGCCAGGATGTCTCAGAAGACCAAACATGGGAGAATGAAGCCCCTCCTTTATTCTAGAATCTGTTACATACTACCTTTCCCTACTGCTCATGTACATACTTGCAAGCTCTGTTTCCCCTGGATCTTACCTCTCAGTAACCTAGTGGTAATTGACCTGTTCTAACTTCTGATCAAAAACATATGAACTCTTCCCTTAAATACACCCTCCTGGATGTATTTAAAGATCGTTTACCTGTGGAGCTTGGGACAAGTGCAAGGTCCTGCAGATGAGTCGAGGCAATCCCAAGCACAAATCCAGGCTGGGCAGTGACTGGCTGGAGAGAAGCCCTGAGGAGAGGGACTTGGAGGTGCTGGTGGAGGAGCAGCTCAACATGAGGCAGCAGTGTGCACTTGCAGCCCAGAAAGCCAAGCAGAGCCTGGGCTGCAGCAGCAGAAGTGTGGCCAGCAGGTAGAGGGAGGGGATTCTCCCTCTCTACTCTGCCCTGGTGAGACCCTACCCACAGTACTGCATCCAGTTTTGGAGCCTGTATTACAAGAGGGATATGGACATGCTGGAGTGTGTCCAGAGCAGGGCCACGAGGATGATCAGGGGGCTGCAGCACCTCTGCTGTGAGGACAGACTGAAAGAGTTGGGGCTGTGCAGGATGGAGAAGAGGAGTCTCCCAGGTGACCTTCTTGTGGCCTTCCAGTATCTAAAGGGGGCCTAGAAAAAAGCTGGGGAGGGACTTTTTAAGCTATTAGGTAGTGAGAGGACTAGGGGGAATGGAGCAAAGCTGGAGGTGGGGAGATTGAGATTGGATGTGAGGAGGAAGCTGTTCAGCGTGAGAGTGGTGAGGCCCTTGAATGGGTTGCTCAGTGAGGTGGTTGTGACCCCATCCCTGGAAGTGTTTAAGGCAAGGCTAGATGAGGCTCTGTCCAGCCTAATCTGATGATCCTTGTGATCCCTTCTAACCCTCACTGATGGATTCTATGATATGGTTAAAGGGGTTGGACTTAATGGTTGGACTTGGTGATCCCAAGAGCCTTTTTCAACCTGAATGATTCTGTGATTCTGTGGAGTCAGGAAGTAAAAGCCAGACCACTCAAGCAAGGCAGAAGAATGCCTGGCACCCAGTTTAGCTGACCATAATCCAACAAGTTTACTCCTGCAATGAGAAAGTTGATGGAGTGAACGGTCTGTGTAGCAGTCACTAGTGATCTTCTGGTTTAAAGGTCAGCTTTTGTTTCTGTAAGAGGGAAGAGCTGATAATCACAAGGTTACTAAAAGATAAGACCCAGAGGAAACAGGGCTTGCAAGTACACACAGGAGCAGTAGGGAAAGATGTTATGTGACAGGTTCCAAAATTAAGGACAAGATCTGTTCTCATTGTTAGGTCTTCTGGGATGTACCAGCTATACATAACAGAATTCTGAACCTCTCAAGGGTGGTGAGATACTGGCACAGGTTGCCCAGGGAGGTAGTGGTTGCTCCCTCCCTGGAGGTGTTCAAGGCCAGGTTGGATGAGGCCTTGAGTGACCTGTTCTAGTGGGAGGTGTCCCTGCCTCTGTCAGGGGATTGGAGCTGGATAAATCCTTTGTGTCCCTTCCAACCTAAACCATTCTACGATTCTATATACCAAGAGCCTACGTAGCTGGGTTGGAGTGACATCAATCTTGCCACCAGGACAGTGTGGTTCCTGGTGGGGACACCTGCCTTGAGAAGATGGGTGCCTGCAATGTGCACATCTCAGGAGTTTTGCTGGTCAGTTGGGTGGGATGAGTATGGCCTGCTCTTTGATCAATAGAGTTGCTCGGCATTCTTGGTCATGTCTTGTTCAGCATTGTAGTTTCCAGTGTACCTTTCCCTCTATGATTTTAGTATTTGAGCTTTAAGCATTGTAGTTTCCAGTATACCTTTCCATTTATGATTTTTAGGATTTGGGCTATAACGAAGTGTTGAAACTGTACCCAGAGCGGATGTGCTGGTTTGAACTAATTGGAGGATTTGAATAAGAAATTAGACTATAGGCTGAGAGAGGAAAGCACAGATGATCCTACTTCCCTCATAGCTTTACTGATAAAGAAAAAAAAAATTGTTTAAGAATTGTAACCCAAATATAGATAAGTCAGACTGCTTCAGACTGCTTTGGGGCTGTGCCTGCTCTTGCATGGCTCCTTTCTCCCTGCCTTTTGTAGCTGAACCTGAATAATTCCACTAACTTCTTTCCTGCTGCTAACCTCTCCTGCCAATCTACCTCTGCCTATCTTCTGCATGAAACAGATGGTGAGACAAGATTGGGGAAGGGGAGAAGGTAGTAGGGGTGGTTAGAGACCCCTATTAGGAATTTTGATCTCTGGGAGGGCTGTGGTGTTTCTGTATTACCTTTTTACTGTATATATATCTGTAAATATCTGTTATACATTGTAAATATCTGCTTGTATGTTGTGCATAGCTGTAAATATAAAGCTTCATTCCTTAACTTCCAGCTGACTGAATCCTAGCCTGGATTATTTCAAAGAATGGGGGGGAGGGGGATTGCAGCTAACTGCTAAACCACCACAGCAGGGTACCCTTGTTTGCATGCATTCCCTGGTCCCCAAAGAACCCACTGCAACAGTTTCTGACACAGTTAAGTCAGGTCATCAAGGTGTAGGAGACCAGCTTCTGCCAGAATGCTGCCTGCTGTTTAACAGTCCACACAGAGCATAATTGCCACTGGCAGTAAGTTTATTCATAGCAATCCTTATTTTCTGCCAGAGTGAGATTACAGGCATACTTCCAGGAAGACTGAAAACCAGGACAGAAGTAATTTTTTTTTTTTCTTCCTGTGTTGTCGTGGTGGCTGCTGTGCTGTCAGCCTGCTGATTCTTTGATCAATAATGCACTCTTGACATTTAAGTCCTTAACTCTGGAGGATTGCAAGATGTCTTTGAGTGCTAAACACCAGTCTTTCCTACAGGTACGCAGTGTAATGTAACATAACATAGCAAAGATTTCTGCAAAACGTGTCTGATTCTTGGCCAATATCGAGCACTGTGCTAGAAAGAAAACGAATGCCCAAGTCTGAACACAGAAGTACCTACAGCTATCATTTTGAGGAGATGGGGACAGTGTTTTGGAGAAAATAAGCTGTCTATATTCATGAAGCAGCCACTTCTGTAGCACATATACTCAAGTTCCCTTTTCACTCTCTCCGAGCATTTAATTCTCGTCCTCAACTGTAATTTACAGTTACAGCTTTAACATTCTGTGCTGGTTTGAACTAATTGGAGAATTTGAGTGAGAAATTAGATTATTAGCTGAGAGAGGAAAACACAGTGTGTAACTTCACTCAGAGCTTTACTGAGAAAGAAAAAAAAAGTTGTTTTAAAAGTCATAACCAAAACATAGATAGAGCAGACGGTTTCAGACCGCTTGGGCTGTAGCTGCTTCTCTTGCATGGTTCTTTTGTCTCTATGCCTTGGTAGCTAATTCTCAGTAATTCTACTAACTTCTTTCCTACTCCTAACCCCCCTGACCGATCTACCTCCACTTACGTGCAGCATCAACAGATGGTGAGATAAGATCGGGGAAGGGGGGAGAGGTGGTAGGGGTGGCTGGTTACCCTTCTTGGGGATTTTGGCCTCTGGCAGGGCTGTGGTGTTTCTGTATTACCTTTTCATTGTATACATCTGTAAATATCTGTTATACCTTGTAAAATTCTGCTTGTATATTGTGCATTGCTGTAAATATAAAGCTTCATTTATCAACTTCCAGTGTTTCAGAGTCCTAGTCAGGGTTTATATCAAAAGGTAGGGGGGCAGGTAACTGCAAAACCCACACAGACATTCTCTCCCACAGGCACTGTTTTAAGGACATCTCTCTGTTCAGATCAGATCGCTGTCGATTATTACCGGTAGGAAGGTCCCAAGGTTCCAATTTAACATGTCAGTGGCAATCTCTTAAAAGATGTCTCTCAATAGAAATATTCAGGCTTCTTTTTCCCCCTTAATCTTGGTAAATCTGATGTGTGTAATTTCTCTTTAGTTAGCACAGACCCTGTCGTGCTGTACCTTAGGGCTCCTCTGCCTCCCATTCCAACAAAAGGCTCTACATTGTTGCTGATACAAAATGTGTACATCAATGATTTAAGGAAGGAAGAGATTTATTATTTTTTTTTGTAAAGCACATAACAGCAGAAAAGTGAGATGGAAGAGGTACCCTACCCAGAAAGCTATGCTGGGATTTGGCAGGCAGGCTTTCAAACATGCTTTGCCTCATAAATCAGAATTAAAACATTGGAACAGTGAACTTTCTTTTGCAGTAATAACTGTGTTGTCAGCCTGCTGGAGGAGACCTACAATACCATTAGAATCACAGAATCAGTCAGGGTTGGAAAGGACCACAAGGACCATCGAGTTCCAAACCCTCTGCAATGCCCAGGGACACCCTACCCTAGATTAGGCTGGACACAGCCTAATCCAGCCTGGCCTTAAACACCTTCAAGGAAGTGGCCCCAACAACCCCCCTGGGCAACCCATTCCAGGGCTTCACCACTCTCATGCTGAACAACCTCTACCTCACATCCAATCTGAATCTCCCTATCTCCAGCTTTGCTCCATTCCCCCTAGTCCTCGGTCCTCTCACTACATGATAGCCTAAAAAGCCCCTCCTCAGCTTTTCTGTAGGCCGCGTTCAGATACTGGAGGGCCACAAGAAGGTCACCTGGGAGCCTCCTCTTCTCCAAACTGAACAGCCCCGACTCTTTCAGCCTGTCCTCATAGGAGATGTGCTGCAGCCCTCTGATCATCCTTCTCTGGACACACTCCAGCATGTCTACATCCCTCTTATCCCTTATACCTTGTAATAGGGACTCCAGAACTTTTTTGGGTTTTTGTCTGCTTAAGCATTGCATAAATGAAGATTTGCTAACAAAGCTTCTGTTTTGTTTAAGGAACTGTTGTGGGAAGCTAATAGGCCTATTAGATGCCCTGGCTTGCCCCACCCTTCTGCTGATGGGGGAAGCAAGGGTGGGAGGAATATGAAGGCTTGGGCCATTATGTCCCCTCCCAAAGTTATAATCAAGTACCCACAGGTGTTTAGGTACTTGTTAGTGTCTTGCCCAAATAAGGGTAAAGCAAGTCCTGGGTTCACCTAATATGTTTAGGTTTGTAAATGCCATTCTGATTGGTGAATTTCTGTGCCCAAAGGAGCCTTTGCACTCAGGCAAATAATAGAACTAAGTTTCAAGCATTGTGCTGCTCTGTGCTGCCTCTGCCTCACTGCTCTGCCTCAGTTTGCGCTGCTCTGCTCTACAGACTGCTTGGCTTGGACAACGTGGTCTGCTTCATGCTTCAGACCAGGACCAGCTCTGATGGCTTGAACCACCTGGAAACAAGCGCCTGAAGTTCACCAGGAGAAGGCATTAAGTGTCTCATGACATGGTGAGAAGAGCCACCAACCTTGTGCTCTCTGCATATCTGCAAGAGATCCTGCCTGCACCTCTGCAAATCTCCATGCCAAGAGGAACCAGGATCAGGTCAGGCAGGATCATCTGCCTTTTTCCCAGCACCCTGCTAGAGTCAAGGAATTCTGGAAGCCTCTCAATGGCTATCAAGACACCAAGCAGTTCCAACACTGCCACAAAGAAGCCAAGGACTATCTCTGAATTCTACTCCACTGCTGTGAGTAGAACAGACTTTCCCTAGGGCTTCAGGCTGCGTATTTATGAGTAGGGCAAGGCCAGTTTAGAATCATAGAATGGTTTAGGTTGGAAGGGACCTCAAAGATCATCCAGTTCCAACCCCCCTGTGCCATAGGCAGGGACACCTCCCACTAGAACAAGTTGCTCAAGGCCTCATCCAGCCTGGCCTTGAACACCTCCAGGGAGGGAGCAGCCACAACCTCCCTGGGCAACCTGTGCCAGTGTCTCACCACCCTCACCATAAAGAACTTCCTCCTAACATCCCATTTAAATGTCCCTCTTCCAGTTTAAAGCCATTACCCCTCATCCTGTCATTGCAAGACCTTGTGACCAGACCCTCCCCAGCTTTCCTGTAGGCCCATTTCAGATATCGGAAGGCTACTATAAGGTCTCCTCAAAGGCTTTTCTTCTCCAGGCTGAAAAGCCCCAACTCTCGTAGCTTGTCCTCATAGCAGACATACTCCAGCCCTCTGCCACAAGCTCTCTGATGTATTGTGGCTAAACTTTTCCAATATTCTGATTTTTCTAAGTTAATGAACTGCCCATGAGCATCCTTGTGAAGATTTTTTTCCGTGACCGAATTAGAACCCAAATTTAACTCGTTTGTACATAGTTTGTGGGCAGGGCTTCTCAGACATAAAATAACTACATATTTTACAACCCCTGCCTCATTAATTACCCAAAATCAATTCAGGAACCAGTTTATTGTCACTGTTAGCTGTGTGAGTATTTTTCTAGATAACTGTATGCATACAGACAGATTGTGCTAAGGGAAGTGTCACTGGTAACTTTCTGTAGTACTAACCAGGCCAATGGTAAACAGTAGGAAATACAATTTGGATTCCATAATCTTTAATTCTGCTGAGACTCTGAGCAAGCGTGCTGACCGTTGTGGGCAAATTGTTTTGTCTTGTTTTGTTTTAATCATAGACAAGCTGCAAGAACACAAATTTAAAATAATTCATTGGAGGAATGCAACACACCTGTGACATTCAATCCTACTGAGCAAAGGTGGGTTAGGACTAACTGCAATGCAAGGAACAAAAATTAAAAAAAAAAAGATAATAATAATAAAACAGTGATTTTTAAAACCTGATAATCTCCTTAGAAGCTCAGATTTACTTTTTCAACTTAACATTCTCTAACATATCTCCCTTTCCCACACTTGCCAGTGCCAAAGTGAAGGAAAACAATTCTAAATCTATTCTAAACTGTATTTGAATGCACAGCTTTCTAATTGACACTTAATGCAGTATACACTCTTTGACTGACTCCCACGTGACATCCTGGTCACCAAACTGGAAAAACATGGACTTGATGGGTGGACAACTCACTGGATAAGGAATTGGCTGGATGGTGGCACACAGAGAGTGGTGATCAAGGGCACAATGTCCACCTGCAGACCAGTGACAAGTGGCATCCCTCAGGGGTCAGTGCTGGGACCAGTGCTGTTTAACAGCTTTGTCAGTGCCATGGAGAGAAATCGAGTGCAGCCTCAGCAATTTTGCAGCTGACACCAAGCTGTGTGGCACAGTCGACTTGCTAGAGGGCAGGGATCCATCCAGAGAGACCTGGACAGGATGGAGAGGTGGGCCCAGGCCAACCTCATGAAATTCAACAAGGCCAAGTGTAAGGTCCTGCACCTAGGTTGGTGCAATCCCAAGCANGTCAGCGCAATCCCAAGCACAAATGCAGGCTGGGTGGTGAGTGGCTGGAGAGCAGCTCTGAGGAAAAGGACCTGGGGGTCTGGCTGGATGAGAAGTTCAACATGAGCCTGCAGTGTGCACATGTGGCCCAGACAGCCAATTGTGTCCTGGGCTGCAGTAAGAGAAGTGTGGTCAGCAGGGTAAAAAGGAGGTGATTCTCCCCCTTTACTCTGCTCTCTTCAGACCCCACCTGGAGTACTGTGTGCAGTTCTGCAGCTCCCAGAACAAGAAGGACATGGAA
>VWZI01003564.1:4686-21301 GCA_013396835.1 Psilopogon haemacephalus | reverse complement strand
CCAGGCTGGATGAGGCCTTGAGCAACTTGTTCTAGTGGGAGGTGTCCCTGCCTATGGCACAGGGGGGTTGGAACTGGATGATCCTTGAGTCTCTTCCAACCTAAACCATTCTATGATTTGTGATGATTTTGGCTCTAAGATCTCCCAACCCCTACTATTCTCTGATTCTATGACATACAAACACATATTTAACTATTTCTAGGCATATGTGACATTCTTCCTGAAAAATAATTTGATTTTACAAGACAAAAAGCACACATCTATTCCTCAACCACTGTTAAATGAAAATGCAATGGTTAAGCTAGAAAACCGTAAAAGAGTAACATGACTTCTGGTTTATGTCCAGATTTTTAATTGCATCAAAGCCTTCCATTATGGAAAAAGAAATTGAGAAGACAAGATGATGGAATCTACTCACTGTGGGAATTGGTATGGATGGAGTTTCACTGCAGAGACAGCACAGAGACAACTGGTACAAAGAGCAGTTTGTGAACAATGGACCAAGGCAATAGAAGGCTTTGAGGCTGGACTCATCTCCCTGGTACCTGCTGGCCTTTTTATGGTTATAGCCTTGTGCAGAAGAATGTAGCTGTCTCTTAGATTAAGGAAGGATGCGTTCTGTTTCCCGGTATATACGATGCGCTGGGCCAGCCCCATGCTGGGCCTCCCAGCTTTTGGCTGGCCCCTTTGCCATGCTGGCATCTTTCTTTGGGGGTTACCTGTTGCTTACACAGCCTGTTATGGGTATAAACTGCTGTCTCAGGCAATAGAGATGACTCTGCATACGCCAAGCCTCCAGGATCCTCAATGCCACAAGAGGCTGGAACATCTTGTCGGTGACATTCCTTTGGCCAAAGACAAAAAGTAGAAAAAGATGAAGACAAAGATGCAGACTTGGGAGGGGATACATGAGCACTGAAAGGAAGTGCTGAATCACCACAGCTGCAAGAAGACTGGCACAATCTACTGCAAAAAAACCCAAAAACTGTGACACAGCACTTACATATGCATATGAAGATGCTGGAGAAAGCATAATTTAAGATGTTTAAAGGAAGAACAAGGTTCGGACCCAAAAGAAAGAAAATAAATCCAAGATGCCAAAAGGAAGCATGGACAACAGCAGAAGCTGGAACTAAGTGTGACCACGTAAAAATCTCTTGCCAGTTCACTGGATGAAAGGTAAGCATCTAAGAACTATGCAAAATAATTTGAGAGGGGGACAGAAAAGCATCACAGAAGTCCTTCAGAAAATCCTTAAGCAACAAGGAAAAACTTTCAGTAGTGGTGTGCTGGGTGAGATAGTGAGAAAGTCTGACCTTGGTTCTCACAGGTTGAGAAAGGAGGCCTGACATAGGCCTCTGGCTTCCTCATAACATGGTAGTTAGCTCCCCCAGGGAGTCAGAGAGAGAGAAACATCTGGATTAGGAATAACAAGTTTGTCATGAATATTAATAATGGGATTGTGCTTGATTATACCAACCAATTGGTATGCTTCTGGCTAGGATGGACACTGTCCTGCAGAACTTATGTGGCCGAATCAGAATTGGACACGTTTGCCTTCGCTAATGAGCTAACAGTACAAAAGTGTGATCCTGTCTCTAATAAATGTTCGACCCTATTATTCACCATGTTGGTGTGTCTGTGTCGTTCTGGTCCTGCACGAGATAAGATGAGCCCAGCAGTGATGCTTTACAAAACATATCATTGTGGCTTTCTAAGAACGACACTATCTATAATGCAGAAGTCTGGGACCATAGAGAGATCAGGCTTTGTGACTCTGCTGCTGTAGCAGGGCAGGGCACTGCACCACAGGAGGTTTGAATGGGGTGCAAACTGTGGCAGGGCACACCCAAGTCCACTGTCCCACCAGAGGTGTGAATGGGGCAGGAAGCAGTCTTCCTCCCTCCCCACCTCTGTCACCAGAGGCTTAGTACAACAGGTGTAAAGTACCTTCTCCCACCCCATGTGGGCTCAAACAGGGAAGGAACAAATTGCCCCAGGATATATATGGGAGCTGGACAGATTGGAGACAGACCTGCACTGGGACTTGCACTGGGACCTGGACTCGGACCCTGAGTCAAACCTTGCACGGACCTGGAGACAGAGCTTGCACGGACCTTGCAGGAAGTTCGAGCCGGACCTGCTGCAGGGACCTGTCTCAGCGATAAACTGCAGCTGTTCACGAGAGCACCATGGAGCACCTTGGCTTTCTCCTGCCATCGTGGCTTCATGAAAGCCTACAGTCATTTTAGACTTTGATGGGCACTGGACTCTGGACACTGCCATGAAAGAGACTCTCCCGTTTGTAAGTAGGGCAAAGCTGTTTCATGCCCAAACCTTTCCAATTTTTCTGATTTTTCCTAAATTACCTGGAAAGGCATCCTTGTGAAAACTTTCCCGAACGAATTAGGAACCCAGACTTAAACCAATTTACACATAGATTGTGGGTGGGGCTTTTGGAAACGATAAAAGCTACATAATTTATAATTCCTGCCTCTTCAATCGCCCACAATCAATTCAGCTGCCAGAGACAATAAAGCAGCTGCTGCACATGGTTATGAGAGTTGAAATCAACAAAGATACAGATTGTCTTTGTTACCTTCCTGGACTCGAATGAGGTCTTTGGCTAAAGGCTCAGGGGCCAAAGGCACAGCACCTTTGTTGTCTTCCTGGACTTCAGCCTGGCCTGAGTGCACAGGATATGTACTCCTTACATCAGCAACCCCAAAAAGAAAAGGCTTATGGAACATGTGTATTTGGGGTATGGAGAGGTAAGTGGCGCAGGGAGGGGGCAGAGGCCCTCTGCGATGCCACTGCTGGGCCCCTGCAAATGCATGACAATATACAGGAAGATTCCCTGGGGACCTGCACCTGGACATCAATCTAAGCTACAAAATGAACTGTATAAGAAGGCCTGAGCAATGCCTGACAAAAAGAAGAGCTTGAGGAACAACTACGTCCTTGGAACATCTCCACCAGAACAACTCCAGAAGAACTCTTGACGAGCTCCATAGAAGAACATCCCTGGGCCAGGCACACATCCCCTTCCCTCCTCCGCTCTCACCACATTTCTGGCTGATGGTAATATAATCCCTGCTTTTTTCTCCCCTGCTCTTTTCCTCCCCTCCTCTTTCCCTCCCCTGCTCTTTTCCTCCCTGTTCTCCGTTGTTTCCTCTCCCTCCCCTTTTCTCTCTCTCTGTTCAACTTTATCCTTTAATAAACAGTTTTGTGGTGATACCTGTTCTCACTTGTACATTAATTTCACAACACAGAAATCTATAAGAACAGATCTTGCTCCTCTGGATAGAGATATTGTCAATCTCTGCCCTCTGGACCTTGACACTGGTGTGTGATCTTTGAAGGAGTTAAGGTGCAGGCTGCTTCACAGAACACTGTAGCAGAGGGAGCTGAGGGGAGAGCTTTTTGCCCCGATGCAGGAAGCTGCTTGGAGCTGCCTGTGGCCATGCCACTACTGTATATGTCTTCTGTACAAACGTTGCTGGTCTCGGGAAATATATGTGTGCTGGTTTGAACTAACTGGAGAATTCGAGTGAGAAATTAGACTATAGGCTGAGAGAGGAAAACACAGGATGTCACTTCACCAGAGCTTTACTGAGAAAGAAAAAAAAAAGTGTAACCCAAACATAGATAGCGAGATGGTTTCAGACCTCACTGGGCTACAGCTGCTTCTCTTGCATGGTTCCTTTGTCTCTCTGCCTTGGTAGCTCATTCTCAGTAATACTACTAACTTCTTCCCTACTGCTAACCCCCCTGACCAATCTACCTCAGCTTATCTGCAGCATCCACAGGTGGTGAGATAAGATTGGGGAAGGGGGCAAAGGTGGTAGGGGTGGTTGGTTACCCCTCTTGGGGATTATTTTTCTCTGGCAGGGCTGTGGTGTTTCTGTATTACCTTTTCATTGTACATATCTGTAAATATCTGTTATACATTGTAAATATCTGCTTGTATCTTGTGCATTGCTGTAAATATAAAGCTTCATTTATCAACTTCCAGTGTTCTGAGTTGTAGCTGGGGTTTATATCAAAAGGTGTGGGGGCAGGGAACTGCTTAAACCATCACAATATGCTTGAGGTTGCTGTCTCTCACAGGTGCTGTACTTTTTGGTGTGTTTCCTTGTGAACATGGTACCACTTGAACAGGGACGCTGGCGTTTGCTGAGTGTTTTTTGGATGCTAATTGATTGTAATTGTGGTGTTGAGTTTTAAAGTGTCCACCATTTGTTTTATGCCTTGCCTAACAGTCACTTCGTGCTGTTCTTTTTAGTGTATTGTGTTGTTGCTTTAAGGAAAGAGGCAGAGTAAAAGAAAAAAAAAATAGAAGGGTGAGGGGGGTGGAAGAAAAGCAAGTGGTTGCCTCCTACTCCTACCGCATGCAGGGGATGGGGAAGCTGCTTGTGGGCTCTTTTTTGCCTCCTGACAGAAGTATTAAAGTTGTAACTACTTTACTGTGTTGAAATTGCTGGGGAGAAGGAGTAAAATTTTTGCAGCTAATGCAGGCACTGCTAAGCCTGAAAAGTCTGTTTATCTTTTGTTTTGTTAAGTGAAACTCAATTTCAGCTTTCCTCCCTGTCTGTCTGTGTGGGTGCTGAGAAGCTGAAGCTAGAGTTAAGACCTTGAGATAAGTAGAACTGTAGAGAGATTATTTTCTTTGAAGTAAATAGCCAGAATGAAAAAGGTATTTTTTCTCTTAAAACTTTAAGAACATGTGCTGGTTTGAGGCCAATGGGAATATTTTAATGAGAGAAAAATAGATTATAGGCTGTGAAAAGAAAACAGTGGTGATGCCACCTTCATGCACAGGTTTGCTGAGATGAATAAAAAAGAAGACATAAACATAGATAAGACAGTCTGGGTCTGCCTATTGGAGTCTGTTGTCTGTTTTTCTTCCTGGCTTCTAACCCAACTAGTCAATTCTGCTTCTAACCCCCCTGGGCAATCCTTCCAACTCACCTTGCACGTAAGGCAGATTCTGGGATAAGGTTGGGGGGTGGGGAGAAGGTGGAAGAGTGGTCCCTCTTGGGGACTCTGATTTCTAGGAAAGGTGCTGTGTTTCTGTATTACTTTTAACTTGTGTATTTCTGTATATAGCTGTAAATATTTGTAATGCATTGTAAATATCTGCTTGTATAGTTTGCTAAGCTGTGAATATAAAGCTTCATTCCTTAACTGACAGCCAGCCTGAGTCTAGTCTGGGTGAATTCATTGCGTGTGTGTGGGGTGGGTAACTCCCAAACCATCACAAAATGTAAGTGGGAAAACAAATTGAAGCACATCAGCATTGTATTTAAGACTATTATTAGGCAAGGAACAGTTAGACCAATGCTGTGATAACATTTAAGCAGGAAAGTATATACCAAGGTGCAGGTGTAGTGGTTTAAGAAGTTACCTGCTCCCCCACCTTTTGATATAAACTGCGGCTAGGACTCAGAACACTGAAAGTTGATAAATTAAGCTTTATACTTACAGCTTTGCACAATATACAAGCAGATATTTACAAGGTATAATAGATATTTACAGATACATACAATGAAAAGGTACTACAGAAACACCACACCCCACCCAGAGACCAAAATCCCCAAGAGGGGTAACCAACCACCCCTACCACCTTTCCACCCTTCCCCAACCTTATCTCACCACCTGTTAATGCTGCAGATAAGCTGAGGTAGATTGGTCAGGGGGGTTAGGAGTAGGAAAGAAGTTAGTGGAATTACTGAGAATAAGCTACCAAGGCAGAGAGACAAAGGAACCATGCAAGAGAAGCAGCTGCAGCCCAGCGAGGTCTGAAGCCATCTGTCCTATCTATATTTTGCTTATACTTTGAAAAACAACTTTGTTTTCTTCCTCAGTAAAGCTCTGGTGAAGTGACATACTGTGTTTTCCTTTCTCAGCCAATAGTCTAATTTCTCACTCAAATTCTCCAATTAGTTCAAACCAGCACAGCAGGAAAAAAAAAAAACAAACCAACAACTGAATATTAAGTTTAATTTAAAGGAATTTAGGTTGTAGGGGATTTACAAAAATAGACCTAAAGATGTGTTTTTCTGCCTGTCTTGCCTCACAAGAATTAGCATTTGAATGGAAAAGCCCTACAATGGGCAAGTAAAATCAGTTTACATGAACAGTGTTACTTTAAGGGTTTAAGGCCAGCCCTGAGGTTTTGGAACTTACAGTTAGAACTTAAGGTCAGGAAACTTAAGGTCAGACACATGCAAAACTTTCTGAAACTAAATGGATCTCAAGTCAGTCTATTGCAACAGCAATCAAACCATCTGGAATCAGGAACACCAGAGGAAGCCACCTGCAGAACTTTTTCCCAGATGGTGATGGTAACAGAACCTGAGAGCCTTTCTGGAAGTGACAGGTCGGTGATATGAACTGAATTTCTCTGGCTGCTTCATTACCATAAATGAGCAGCAGCTTGCTTCTCTAAACAAGCAAAGACTGGGCAGGATGCCCTATGGGCTGTGGCACAAAATCAGCTGTTCTTGAACAGGAGGACAGTCACTGACTGTCACACAGTTAAAGCACTAACATTCTAAGCCCAGTTCCCTTCCCCAGTGATATGACTGCCTGAAAAACCAGGGAAGATGTATATTTGAGCAGACCAGACCAGTAGAAGAGCCTTTGAAGGATCCAGAGGATGTCTGGAGTAATTTCATCTAAACCATCACCAACAAGTCTTGAAAGCTGCTGTGTTTTGTCATGCACACCAAAGGGTAGCACTGAGACAGGAAACAGATAACAGATTGGCTGCCACTAGGGATGAAGACAGCAGAAAACACATCAAAGAGATAAGCTTTAACCTGAAATAATAGAAAGAGCATTAGAAACTGTGCCACACAGCGTGGTGTCATCTGCAAACTTGCTGAGGCTGCACTGATTCCTCTGTCCATGTCACTGGCAAAGATGTTCAACAGCACTGGTCCCAGCACTGACCCCTGAGGGGCACCACTTGTCACTGGTCTCCAGGTGGACATTGTGCCATTGATCACCAGTCTGTGTGTGCCACCATCCAGCCAATTCCTTGTCCAGTGAGTTGTCCACCCATCAAGTCCATGTTTTTCCAGTTTGGTGACCAGGGTGTCGTGTGGGACAGAGTCAAAGGCCTTACTCAGGTCCAGGTAGATGACATCAGTTGCCCTTCCCTTGTCCGCTGCTGCTGTGACTTCATCATAGAAAGCCACCAAATTTGTTAGGCATGATTTGCCCTTAGTGAGGCCATACCAGTTGGCATCAGACACCTCTGCTTTGTTTTCCATCTGCCTTAGCAGAGCCTTGAGGAGGATCTGCTCCATGATCTTGCCAGGCACAGAGGTGAGGCTGACTGGTCTGCAGCTCCCAGGGTCGTCCTTTTTTCCCTTCTTGAAGATAGGTGTTATATTTGCCCTTTTCCAGTCAGCAGAAACTTCACCAGTCTGCCATCACCTTTCAAATACGATGGACAATGGCTTGGCAACTTCATCTGCCAGTTCCCTCTGGACCTGTGGGTGGATCTCATCAGGCTCCATGGACTTGTGCATGTTCAGATTCCTTAGGTGCTCATGAACATGATCTTCAATTACTGTGGGCAGGTCTTCACTCCCCTAGTCCTTACTTTAGCCCTCTGGAATTTGAACATAGTGGCTGGAGCACTTGCTGCTGAAGACTGAGGCGAAGAAGTCATTGAGCACCTCAGCCTTATCCATGTCCCCTGTCACCAGCTCTCCATTTCCCCTCTGAAGGGGTCCCACATTCTCCCTAGTCCTCCTTTTCTCACTAATATACCTGAAGAAATTCTTCTTGTTCCCCTTAATGTCCCCATCCAGATTCAGTTCCAGATGTGTTTTAGCTTTCCTAACCTGATCTCTGCTTTCCCTTATGGTGGCGTAAGGGAAAGAAGTGGAAAGGGAGAGTGGAACTCTACCAACACTAACGTTAACAAGAAACTCAAATTCAACTAACTCTACCTAACATCACAGAACAATCTGAACAGACTCTACATTAACAACCTTATGACAATTAACAACCTTATGACAATTAACAACAGTTGTGAAACTGTTAAACATTTGTCAACCTAAACCAGGGTTACACTTTCAGCTTGGTGAGGCAGGACGGAGGGGGAGAAGAGGAAGTCTTGGACGAAGATGGGGGTGATCCATTGCACGTTGAACATAGGCTACATACCAAGCTTAAGTCAGAACATGAATCAGGACATAAACGGGGATAAAAATGATACCTCCTTAAGAAATTCATAGCAATAAACATCAAAATTGTAGATACAGAAAATACCACAATAAGCACATCCATATCCATCATCTTAATGATGCCAGGCTGAGCAATTCTGGTTGTAGATGGGTGATTCAGAGGGCTGCAGCACCTCTGCTATGAGGACAGGGTGAGAGAGTTGGGGCTTTTCAGCCTGGAGAAGAGACCTTATAGCAGTCAAGGAGACCTTATAGCAACCTTCCAGTATCTGAAGGGGGCCTACAGGAGGGCTGGGGAGGGACTAATAACAAGGTCTTGTAATGACAGGATGAGGGATAATGGGTTCAAACTGGCAGAGAGGAGATTTAAATGGGATGTTAGGAGGAAGTTCTTCACAGTGAGGGTGGCGAGACACTGGCACAGGTTGCCCAGGGAGGTTGTGTCTGCTCCCTCCCTGGATGTGTTGAAGGCCAGGCTGGATGAGGCCTTGAGCGACCTGATCTAGTGGGAGGTGTCCCTGTCTATGGCACAGGGGAGTTGGAACTGGATGATCTTTGAGGTCTCTTCCAACCTAAATCATTCTATGATTCTATGATTGTGGCACTCATACTCCATGCAGATAGCTAACATGACCTGGTGGGGTCACGATCAGCATACACTGCACAAAGAATGCTTTCCATACCTCCTTTTACCAAATGTGCATGTGCCACTTGAGTCTAGAAACTTTGGTCCCAAATTTGGGTAAAGGTGAATATGTAATAGCTTTGTTAATAGATGAAGATTGCGATTCCTGCACACCTCATTGTGCACAGGTTGTACATGTCTCTCAAAGCACTCTCATACATAGGGGTGCTGGTGGATGAGGAGCTCAACATGAGGCAGCAGTGTGCACTTGCAGCCCAGAAAGCCAACAAGAGCCTGGGCTCATCAGGAGCAGTGTGGGCAGCAGGTCGAGGGAAGTGATTCTCCCCCTCTACTCTGCCATGGTGAGACCCCACCTGGAGCACTGCATCCAGTTCTGGAGCCCCTATTACAAGACTGATGTGGACATGCTGGAGTGTGTCCAGAGAAGGGGCATGAGGTTATGATCATAGGGCTGCAGCACCTCTGCTGTGAGGACAGACTGGAGGAGTTGGGGCTGTTCAGTCTGGAGAAGAGGAGGCTCTGAGGCGACCTTCTTGTGGCCTTCCAGGATCTGAAGGGGCCTACAGAAAAGCTGGGAAGGGACATTTTAGGCTATCAGGTAGTGACAGGACTGGGAGGAATGGAGCAAAGCTGGAGGTGGGGAGATTCAGATTGGATGTGAGGAGGAAGTTGTTCAGCATGAGAGTGGTGAGAGGCTGGAATGGGTTGCCCAGGAGGTTGGTTGGGACCACATCCCTGGAGGTGTTTGCAGCCAGGCTGGCAGAGGCTGTGGGCAGCCTGATCTAGGGTAGGGTGTTCCTGGGCATGTCAGGGGGGTTGGAACTAGATGATTCTTGTGCTCCCTTCCAATCCTGACTGAGTCTATGATTCTATATATGGTATAATAATTTTTGTTCTGTATGATTACTGTACAAATGTTTTACCTTTTGTTATCAACACTGAAAAAGCTAGGCTGCTGTGTGCTGGTTTGAGGTTAATTGGTATGTTTTAATAAGAGAAATTAGATGATAGGCTGAGAAAGGAAAACATTGGTGATGTCTCCTTCACTGATAGCTTTTACTGAGAGGTACAAAAGCAAGAACACAAACATAGATAAGACAGAGCTGCTCTGTCCTGAGCTCTGGCTGTTGGTCTCTCCCTCTCCTTGGCTTCTAGCCAGATCTGTGTAACCCAACTAACTGATTTCTGCTTTTTAACCTCCCTGGCTGATCTTCCCTGTTTACCTGGCACGTAAAACAGATACTGTAATAAGATTGAAAGGTGAGGGGAAAGTGGAAGGTTGGTTGGGATCCTCTCTTGGGTACTTCAATCTCTGGGAGGGGTATTGTGCTTCTGTATTGCCTTTTTAATGTATATACCTGTAAATATCTGTAATATATTGTAAATATCTTCTTTTATATTGTGCTAAGCAGTAAATATAAAGCCTCATTCCTTAACCTCCAACTGTCTGAGTCTAGTCTGGGTAAATTCCAGTGTGTGTCGGGGCTGGATAACTCCTGAACCAGCACAGTTGCTGGCTAGGCAAATCAACTAATGCAGCTGCTTTGGTTTACTATTAGTAGATGAAGATCTTGTTAGAGATGCTACTTTAAAAGATAGAGCAGCAATAGATATGTTATTACTACTGCATAGCCTTGGCCGTGAAGACATTGATGGTCATGCAACAACTGAAAAATCAATCACAATTGGAATTCTTCTGGAACTTGGACTTGGGACTGGCCATGGTTACAGAAATTATTGGTCTTTATTGTTACTTTTTTTTTTTTGCAATCCTTTTCTGTATCACTTATTGCCTGCTGCTGTTTGCCATGCTTTTCAATGTATTAATTCCATAGATGTAACCATGGATTATGACCCGTAGCTGTAACTGATGGACAGGAGCTCTATTGTACTGTAACCACCTTTTATCTGTGGATATGACCACTGAGTAATGCTTTCAATGTAATAATTCAGGGTTAAAGGGAAGAGATTGTGGGAACAAAGCTTAGAGGTGACTCACCAAGCACCCTGCAGTTAATGGAGGGCACTGTATTAGCCCTGGAGGGACACAAGCCACGGAAACTCTTTAAAGGTCATAATCATAGAATCATAGAATCATAAAATGGTTTAGGTTGGAAGAGACCTCAAAGATCATCCAGCTCTAACCCCCTCCCACAGGCAGGGACACCTCCCACTAGATCAGGTCACTCAAGACCTCATCCAGCCTGGCCTTGAACACCTCCAGGGAGGGAGCAGACACAACCTCCCTGCGCAACCTGTGCCAGTGTCTCACCCCCCTCACTGTGAAGAAGTCCTAACATCCTGTTCAAACCTCCCCTCTGCCAATTTGAACCCATTCCCCCTCATCCTGTCATTACAAGACCTTGTGAACAGTCCCTCCCCAGCCTTCCTGTAGGCTCCCTTCAGATACTGGAAGGTTGCTATAAGGTCTCCTCAAAGCCTTCTCTTCTCCAGGCTGAAAATCCCCAACTCTCAGCCTGCCCTCATAGCAGAGCGGCTGCAGCCCTCTGAGCATCTTTGTGGTCCTCCTCTGGACTCTCTCCAGCAGTTCCATGTCCTTCCTGTGCTGGGGGCTCCAGAATTGCACACAGTACTCCAGGTGGGGTCTGACGAGAGCAGAGTAAAGGGGGAGAATCACCTCACTTGCCCTGCTGACCACAGCTTCTCTTAATGCAGCCCAGCACACAGTTGCTGTCTGGTCTGTGTGTGCACACTGCAGGCTCATGTTGAGTTTCTCATCCAGCCAGACCCCCAGGTCCTTTTCCTCACAGCTGCTCTCCAGCCACTTGACACCCAGCCTGTATTTGTGCTTGGGATTGCACCTTGCAGATGGTGCTGGGGGAGTTGAATGCAGGAAATGGGCAATGATTGCAGCATTAGGGTCTTTTTCCTTGGGCTTTGGTTAGGGTGTGGGTCCATGTGGGGTTCCCGTGGCCATATCGTTTGACCAGTCCCATTGCTGAGAGTGTCACATGGACACTTAAGTTAGCCAATGGTTAAAGGACATGTGTTTATGTTAACTTATATAAGTAGCATGTCCTGCATAATAAAGTGACAATTAGCTTGCATCTGGCTGCCCCCCATCTCTCAATCGTGGCAAGAGATTAGAGAAAGCAAGTAGCAAAATTAATCCCCACCCACAGAATTGGACTGTGTACCACTAGAACCTTGGAGTGTGGGGGGAAAGCTGCTCTGGAAGTGATGAAGAAATTTATTGTGTAAGTGATAAAGAGAAGGGTGAGACGTAGTAAACCATCAAGGGTGTAAGACAGCTACCTTTCCATTACATTCCATTTACAGTGGTGTTTTTGGCATCACATCATTAAGGCCATGCTTTGCCCACCTCCTGGCATATATGGGCCCTATATTACAGGATGCATAAGGTAGATAAGTAACCTGGAGCTAAGATGATGTATGGTAACCAATTCCTGTACTGTCTGTGGAGATGTCCACTAAGCATTGGTGCATTGCTGTCTCAAAGTCCCAGACTATGCTCCACCACTGTGTGATGCAGTGCATTTGTGCTGGCTTGAGCTAATTGGAGAATTGGAGTGAGAAATTAGACTATTGGCTGAGAGAGGAAAACACAGTATGGCACTTCACCAGAGTTTTGCTGAGAGAGGAAAAAATATTGTTTTTAAGTATTGTACCCAAAACATTAGATACCAGATGGTTTCTGACTACTCTGGCTGTGGTTGCTTCTCTTGCATGGTCTCCTTTGTCTCTGCCTTGGTAGCTAATTCTCAGTAATACTACTAACTTCTTTCCTACTACTAATCCCCCCTGGCCGATCTACTGCAGCTTATCTTCAGCATCAACAGGTGGTGAGATAAGATTGGGGAGGGGGGAAGAGGTGGTAGGTGGTGGTTGGTTACCCCTCTTGGGGATTTTGGTCTCTGGGAGGGCTGTGGTGTTTCTGTATTACCTTTTCATTGTATATCTCTGTAAATATCTGTTATACCTTGTAAATATTTGCTTGTATATTGTGCATTGCTGTAAATACAAAGCTTCATTTATCAACTTCCAGTGTTCGGAGTCCTACCTGGGGTTTATATCAAAAGGTGTGGGGGCAGGGAACTGCTTAAACCACCACGGCATTCAAACAGTTGCAAATAGGACAATTAAATAGTTGTTTGGGTTTTTTTGGTTTTTTTTTTTTTTTTAATTAATAGAGGGAATGTGGGAATTGGCATGGATGAAATTTCACTGCAGAGACAGCACAGAGATGGACAACTGATCTGAGCTAGATTGTATGGTCCAGCTCTGTCAGGGGGGTTGGATTCAATGATCTCTTTGGTTCCCTTCCAACTCCTGACATCCTGTGAGCCTGTGGTCCTGTGAACTGATAATGAAGATGAAGAGCAGTTTGTGAACAATGGACCAATGCAATAGAAAGGCTTTGGGTGAGGACTTGTTCCTTATCCCCCTAGCATCTGCCCAGACACCTGCTCTTCTTATGATTTTAGCCTTGTGCAAAAGAATGTAGCTATCTCTTAGACTAAGGAAGGATGCTTTCTGTTTGTGTTGGTTTGAGCTAATTGGAGAATTTGTGTGAGAAATTAGACTGCTGCCTGAGAGTGAGAAATTAAACACTGTGTCCCTTCACCCAGTTTTGAATGAGAGAGAAGAAAGAAGGTTGTTTTAGAATGTTCCCAAAACATCCAGATAAGCCAGTGTGCTTGCGCAGTTCAGTCGGCTCTGGGTCCGGGCAGGCTTCACCAGCTTCTTTCCTTTGTCTCTCTGCCTTTGAACTAATTCAGAGTAAAATCACTAAAACCATTCATTCCTTCCTGCCACTAATCTTTCTGACCGATCTTCAGCTTATCTGCAGCATCATCAAGTGGTGAGATAAAGCTGGGGGGAGGAGGGAGAGGTGGTACAGGGGGCTTTGGTTTCCCTCTCCTGGGGATTTTGGTCTCCAGGAGGGGTGTGGTGTCTGTATTTCTATTTTACTGTATATTTCTGTAAATATCTGTTATATCTTGTAAATATTTGCTTGTATATTTGCATTGCTGTAAATATAAAGCTTCATTTATTAACTTCCAGTGTGTTTTTCTGAGTTTTAGCCGGGGTTCTAAAAGGTGGGGGGGCAGGTCACTGCAAACCCACTACACTGTTTATGCCAATTATAACTGCAAAGTGGTCTATTCTTTCCCAGTCTAGGTGCTGTGCTGGGCCAGCCCCATGCTGGGCCTGCTGGCCCTCAGCTGGCCTCTTTGCCATGCTGGCATCTTTCTTTGGGGATTGCCTGTTGCTTATACAGCCTGGTATGGGTATAAACTGCTATCTTGGGCTATAAAGACGATTCTGCATCCACCAAGCCAGCAGGGTCTGTGACCTCAATGCCACAATTAACCCTCTGTTTATTTACAAGGAATTCACAACCTTTTTTTTTCAGAATTTTGGAGCAAACAAATAAAAATTGCACTGTCTCTGTGGGTTTTCCTTTTTTTTTTTTTACTTTTCCCTTTTTTAATTTTCCTTTGAAAGACAACTGATATTTTTGTGGCTCTTTATTCACATGGGTACTAAATGGACCCTAAGTAAGACTTGTAGATGATACTTATGGTTGTGTTTTCATGTCTTATTATTGTTCAGCTGTTTTTTTTATTTTTACTGTTGTTGGTTGGTTTGGGGTTTTTTTATTTGCCTTGGTTCTGTTGTTATTTGTTTGTTTGACTTTTGCTTGTTGCTGTTGTAGGAGTTTCAGTTTGTCATTTTCTGTTGGTATTTTTTTTTTGTTTGTTGTGTTGGGGTTTTTTTTTTTGTTTGTTGTGTTGGGGTTTTCATAACAGAAGGAATTTAGTAGCTTATTACATCCAAGAAATTAAAGGTGAATGCTCCATGCACTCGGTTCTGTTAGGGTTTTTTCTAGGCTCTGACAGCAGTAAAAAAAAAAAATCAGAATTTTACACTTTGACAGATTACTCTAAAAATAGTGGCAATAGAGTTAAAAAAAATTGCTAGTTTTGTCTCTTTCTGTTGCGAGTTGTATAGTTTCAGAACAAATATTGTACATGTCTTGCCAGACAGCAACACTAGGGTTAGGAAACTGCCCTGTCAACTGCTAGATGAAAAGAAAATTAATCTGGTTGTAGTTCTTCCATCAGAATTTTTTAATTTTCTATTGTGTTTTAATAAATTAATTTCATTCCAGAACTCTGAACCTTTTAAAATAGATTATCTCATTTTACTTGGATTTACTGACTCCTGTACTTTTTGGATAGTTAGCCAGATGAATTCTAAACTTCATAAATGCAAAAATCCTTGTCCAGTATGTTAGTCAGCTGCCTTCAGTTTATTCTAGATGTTTTCCAATACGCTGTATTTCTTTTAAAAAATAGCACCAACCCAGAAATGTAATAATACTCATCCATTGTGATAGTTTGTGGTGGTTTAAGCAGTTAACTGCCCCCCCAACTTTTGAATAAACCCCGGGTAGGACTCAGAACACTGGAAGTTGATAAATGAAGCTTTATATTTACAGCAATGCACAATATACAAGCAAATATTTACAAGATATAACAGATATTTACAGAGATATACAAGGAAAAGGTAATACAGAAACACCACACCCCTGTCAGAGACCAAAATCCCCAAGAGGGGTAACCAACCACCCCCTACCATCTTTTCCCTCTTCCCCAGTCTTATCTCACCACCTGTTGATGATGCAGATAAGTGGAGATAGATCAGCCAGGGGGATTAGCAGTAGGAAGAAGTTAGTAGTATTACTGAGAATTAGCTACCAAGGCAGAGACAAAGGAGACCATGCAAAGAGGAGCAGCCGCAGCCAGAGCGGTCAGAAACCGTCTGGTATCTAATGTTTTGGGTACAATGCTTAAAAGCAATTTTTTTTTCTTTCTCAGTAAAGTGCTGGTGAAGTGACACACTGTGTTTCCCTCTCTCAGCCAATGGTCTAATTTCTCACTCAAATTCTCCAATTAGCTCAAACCAGCACATAGGTCAAATTAGAAATTCACTTTGTTTTCTTCTTTGGCTCTGGAAAAGTTGTCCCGAATGTCATCCCAAAAGTCAGCTGTCTAGAAAGTAGAACAGCTCTGAAGACACAGAACACATGTCAGAAGAACAGAATTATGGGTAGCTTTCCATTAGTCACTGGTAACCAAATAAATCTAAGCCCCAGGAATGAACTCCAGTCTAGTAAGTTTGACTGTTTACACACAGTGCATACACCCAAAATTCAGATTACTGGCTAAAACCGTAAGTAAATTCACCTTTGTTTACCAGTTAAACTGATTCACAGGTAACAGGCATTGTTTAACATTCTGTTCAAGCCAATATAAGCCTCCATTCTCGTGCTTACATCAGCAGCAGTATTTCTGCAATCAAAGGGGCAGTCGGATTTGGGGACCCAGCTAGATCAAAACAAGCTATTTACTTCCTTGGGCGCTATCTTCGTTTTCGCGCAGACCGTGCACCATCATGATCTCCAGTGCTGCAGCCCAAGGCAGGTGATGTGAGTTCAGAAACAGGTGAAATGGTTAAATGGTTAAGACTAGCTCTTTTAGTTTTAGTGACGACTTACATAAACTTAAAATGCACCATCAAATGCCTGACTTCCCATCCCATGTGAGCTGTGATTCAGCAAACTTTAATTATCAATCGTAGTGGTTCGGGAGTTCCCTGCCCCACCCTCCCCACCCCCACTTTTAAAATCACCCAGACTAGAATCAGCCAGCTGGAAGTTAAGGAATGAAGCTTTCTATTTACAGCTCAGCACAATATACAAGCAGATATTTAAAAT
>VWZI01003563.1:0-26827 GCA_013396835.1 Psilopogon haemacephalus | reverse complement strand
AGAAGAGAAGGCTGCCAGGAGACCTTAGAGCAACCTTCCAGTATCTGCAGGGGGCTGCAGGAGGGCTGGGGAGGGACTATTGACAAAGGCTGGGGATGACAGGAGGAGGAGGAGGAATGGGTTTGGACTGGCAGAGGGGAGATTGAAACTGGATGGTAGGAGGAAGGGAGGGTGGAGAGAGCCTGGCACAGGTTGCCCAGGGAGGTTGTGGAGCACAGAGAGTGAGGGTGGGGAGAGGCTGGCACAGGTTGCCCAGGGAGGGTGAGTGAGACACTGACACAGGTTTCCCAGGGAGGTGTTGAGGACCAGGCTGGATGAGGCCTTGAGCCACCTGCTCTAGTGGGAGTTGTCCCTGCCTATGGCTGGGAGGGCTCAGAACTGGCTGAGCTTTGTGCTCCCTTCCAGCCTCCCCCGTTCTGTGATTCGGTGCTCTCCGGAGGCCCCTTCCAGGCTCCTCGGGTTGTGTGCCGCAGGGCTGCAGCTCTCCCCGCTGGGCTGCTGGTGCTGAGGAGGCTCTCTCCGTGTCTCCCCAGGTGCAGTACTGCGGGTTGCTGTTCCGCCACCAGGGCTGGCCCCTGTGCGTCCACGAGAAGGTGGTAGTGCAGCTGGCTCCCATCGACCGCCGCGTCCTGCAGCCCGGCGACTTCTACCTGCAGGTGGTCCCCTACCTGCAGAAGTCTCCGCGGATCGTCCTGAAATGCTTGGCCAAGGACGAGCGGCAGGTGGAGGAAGTGGTGATCCCCGAGGTCTCCTACACCTCTATTTTCACCCTGGGCTGGCTGAGCGCTCTCAATGGCCGGCGGGTGGGCGTGGCACTGGAAAACTGCTTGCTGACCACTGACGAGGAGATCTTCCGGGTGCCCTGGGACAGAGTCATCCGCCCCGAGTTCGTCCACAAGCCCCCAGGCGTGGCAGACGGCGCCACCTCTCCCCCGGCAGCAGAGGACCCTTCCCTTTCCTGCCTGCCCATGGACCATGCCGAGCGCAGCTCTCCGGAGGTAGGCTCCGGGGGCCTGCTGGAGGAAAGGCCAAGTGGAGGCAGCCTGGCCCTTAGAAGCACAGCCCTGCACTTCAGCCAAGCTCTCCTCAGTGCTGCCTCTCCGAGCCCTGCGCCTCAAGAGGACTTGAAAAGTGACCTGGAAGGGGAGTACGTGGAGCTGGCAGACATCTCCCTGCCCAGGCTGGGGCCTCCGAGGGGCTCCTTAACCCAGTCGCTGGCTTTAAGTTACCTCACCCAGCCCCGAGCACCAGTGGATGCTTCTCCAGGCAAGCACAGGTTCCTTGTCACTCCAGACAGAACCTGCCCCAAGAATCTGACTCAGTCAGCACTGATGCAGAAGGAGCTTTGTCAGGTGGACACTCTCAGGACTTCTTCTCCACAGGTTCTCCAAAACGTAGCTCCGTTGGGTAGTGACCAAATGATGGCACATGGAGAGCTGGCACCAGAAGGTCAGCTGGTGCCAGGGGCTCCTGGAGACGTGGGGAGTAGCTCTTCTGTGGGTACATCTCCTGCCTGCAGGGCAGAAGGTTCACCTGCAGAGCAGGAGAGCTGCAGTGAGGCCTTCATTGACTGGCAGTGTGCCCTGTGCAGCTGCAGTAATGGGTGTGCTGGAGATGCCCTCAGCTGCAGAGCACTGATGCCTGGAGCTCCTGGAAATGTGGGAAGAGAAGGTGATGGTCCTGCTGCAAGCCTTGGTGGTGAAACAGCAGAGCAAGGCTCAGAAATGATTCTTGCTGCTGCTGCTGCTGCAGAGGAGGTGATACTGAAAGGGTGTGGAGAACCACTGCCCCAGGGGCAGGATGAGGAGACGCAGAGGGACCTCTCTCCTCTCTCTGTCCTTGGCCCTTCAGGACCACATTCCACACCAAAGGAAGGCTCTGATGTTCTGTGCGTTGGTGATCATCTCCCACCAGGCCAGGCCTCTGTGCCACTCACCTCCCCTGAGAGCTCAGGTGGAGGTGTGGAAGAGAGGTCTTCTCCTTCAGGGAACAGGGCAGCCGTGAGAGCAGGCAGCGCTTGCTGCAGTCAGCAGGAAGCAAATCTCAGTTCTCCCTTAAGTCCTCCAGAACTGAACCCAGGAGAAGCAGAGGAGGATGTGCTGGGGAGAAGGGACAGTGCTGAGGAAGTTAAAGAGACTGAACAAGTGGTGGGTGTGAAGGAGAAGCAGGCTGGGCACAGTCCTTCTCATCTCAGAGCACCTGCAGATGGACTGGTGCCAGAAGGTGACGGGCAGGAGGTCCCTGCCTGTCAGCAGAAGGCAGCTGAAGAAGCCCTGCTGCTCCCAAGTGCTCCATCAGCAGAGGGTGATCGGGCAGCAGAGCAATTCAGCAGCAGTGACTCTCTGGGCCCTGATGCAGGAGCAGAAGGCTGCAGTCCATCTGGAGGCCAGAGGTCTGGAGAGAGGTGCGAGGAACCACCAGGTCAGGTGGGAAACCAGGGCCGAGCAAGCCCGGAGAACCCCCTGCTGAGCCCTGCTGCAGGGCAGGAGCTGCAGGGAGGGGAGGAGAGCCAAGGGAACTTTGCCTACTGGGAGAAGTCAAAGCCTGTAGCCTTAAAAACACTGGAATCCATTGAAGAGGAGCTGGAGGTTGGCTCACTGTCCTCAGGAGCTGCGGAGAGGCACACGGAGCCCAAGGCTCTGCACCCCCACCAAGAGGCAGCTGCTGAGGCTTCAGCTCCTGCAGGTACCGCTGGGCTGTGGGTGTTGGTCTGCTTGAGAGCCTGGGGCAAAGGCAGAGCCCTCCAGTACCTGCCAAGAACCTCTGCTGGGAGGAGGCTCTGGGGCAAGAGCACTAAGTGGTTGTCATCTGGGGCTGCTTAGTCTGGAGAAGAGAAGTCTGAGAGGGATTGGATCAATGTTTGTAACTGAGGGCTGGGGGTGAGGAGGGGGGGGACAGGCTCTGCTCACTGCTCCCTGCCATAGGCCAAGGAGCACTGGATGGAAGCTGCAGCACAGGAGGTTGCAGCTCCACACCAGGGGCAACTTCTTGCCTGGGTGGGTCCCAGAGCAGTGGCACAGGCTGCCCAGAGAGGCTGTGGAGTCTCCTTGTGTGGAGCCTTTGCAGACTCTGTCTGGAGGTGTTGCTGTGTGCCCTGAGCTGGCTTGGATGGCCCTGCTGTGACAGGGGGCTTGGACTTCATGACCTCTTTGGGTCCCTTCCAACCCCTGACATCCTATGGTCCTGTAAACCTCCCTGGGCAGCCTCTTTCAGTCTTTGTGAACCCTTTCAGGGCAGAACTTTCTTCTAAAGCCCAACTTAAACCTCCCCTGCTGCAACTTGTGGCCATTTCCTCTTGTCCCACCAACTTCTTACTGGCCAGGAAAAAGCAATCCTGACTTTGCTGCGAGCTGTTGTGTCCCTCAGCACCACATCCCTGGTGAGACACTGCAGAAGGACTGGAGCAGGCATTGCAGGTGCCTGAGGCTGTAGGCAGGCAGTGTGCAGGCAGGGGGCTGTGGTGCTGGCTGTGCCCGTGCCGGGCAGCCTGGGGGCTGTGCAGCTGGCACCGTGGGGCGGGGGCGGCTGGAACCTGCCATTCCTGCTTGGCAGCTCCCGTTCCTCAGACCCCTGGCTAGGAAAGCTGCCTGCATTGGAACAGCACAGCCTGGCTCCTGAGAAGCTGGGAGGTGCAGAGCCACTCTGCCAGGGCATGCCTGACCCTGGGGAGAAGCAGATCAAGAGCTGGGGTCCTTGGGACGGTGCCGTGCTTGACCAGGTCCTCAGCTGCCTGGGTAACAGCAGCACTGCTGCAGCACTGCCCCTGGGCTGCAGGCACAGCCACTGCCTCAAGTGTGCTTGGCAGTGAGGGTGGGGAGACACAGGCTGCCCAGGGAGGTTGTGGAGCACAGAGAGTGAGGGTGGGGAGAGACTGGCACAGGTTGGCCAGGGAAGTTGTGGAGCACAGAGAGTGAGGGTGGGGAGAGGCTGGCACAGGCTGCCCAGGGAGGTTGTGGAGCACAGAGAGTGAGGGTGGGGAGAGACTGGCACAGGCTGCCCAGGGAGGTTGTGGAGCACAGAGAGTGAGGGTGGGGAAGAGGCTGGCACAGGTTGTCCAGGGAGAATGGTTTGGAGCTGAGGCAGAGCAGGGTTAGAGTGGAGTTGAGGAAGAAGTTGTTGATCGTGTGAGGGTGCTGAGAGTCTGCAATAGGCTGACCTTAGAGCAGCCTTGCAGTAGCTGAAGGGACTCCAGGATAGCTGGGCAGGGACTTTGGACAGTGCCAGGATGAGGCTTTGAGCTGGGACAGGGAGGAGAGACTGAGAGTGGAGATGAGGAAGAAATTGTTGGCACTGAGGGTGGGGAGAGACTGGCACAGGTTGCCCAGGGAGGTTGTGGAGCACAGAGAGTGAGGGTGGGGAGAGAGTGGCACAGGTTGCCCAGGGAGGTTGTGGAGCACAGAGAGTGAGGGTGGGGAGAGGCTGGCACAGGCTGCCCAGGGAGGTTGTGGAGCACAGAATGTGATCAAAGATATCCCATCCTAAAAAGCTAATCCCCAGTTGAAATGACAACATGAAGCAAAGGCTCTGCAGTCAGGCCTGCACAGGGACCCTTCTCCAGCCCCATCAGAGAATCTCAGAATGGTTTAGGTTGGAAGGGACCTTCAAGATCTTCCACTTCCAACCCCCTGCCGTGGGCAGGGACACCTCCCACTAGCCCAGGCTGCTCAAGACTTCATCCAAACTTTTGTCCCTTTAGCAGCAGGGTTGGACTTGATGACTTTCAAAAAGTTCCTTCCAACCCAGTTTATAGAGTCACAGAATCCTAGAATGGGTTGGAAGGGATCTTCAAGCTGCTCCAGTTCCAACCTCCTGCCATGGGCAGGGACACTCCCCGCAGCCCAGGGGGCTGAAGGCTTCATCCAGCCTGGCCCTTCAACACCTCCAGGGAGGGAGCAGCCACAGGCTCAGTCCCCAGGCACTGGCTATGGTTGTGGTGATTGTGCTGCTGTGATGGGAGCTGTGAGTGTTCTGTGCCTCAGTGCCAGCAAAGTCTGAGCTCCACTGGGTCAGGTCAGCACTGTAGCTCCCACCTCAGCAGCAGTGAGGAGCAGAGGTAGCTCTGGGTGAGCTGGAGGAGTTTGCTTGATATGCAGATTCTAAATGGAGTCAAAGGCACCTGAGCTGGCTCTGTCTGTAGTTTTCTCTCTCCCCTTCCACTCCCACTGAGCTTAGTTTTTGCACAGCTCTGATCTAACTTGGAAAGATTTGGCATAGAATCTGAGCTGGTTGGAATTAGTGACTTAAGCTTAAGAATCCTAGGATGGAAAGTTGGAAAAGGCCTCCAAGATCAAGTCCAGTCACTAACCCAGCACTGCCAGGGCCCCACCAAACCCTGGCCCTCAGCACCACATCTCAGTGGCTTTGAAATTCCTCTATGGTTGGGGACTCCACCACTGCCCTGAGCAGCTTGGGCCAGGCCTTTCCTCATGGCCAACCTAAGCCTCCCCTGGAGGAACTTGAGCTCATTTCCTCCTTTATTCCATCACTTAGAATCCTGGAATGAATCAGGGTTGGAAGGGAGCATGAGAAGCAGGCAGCTCCAACCCCCCTGCCATGCCCAGGGACACCCTACCCTAGAGCAGGCTGCCCACAGCCTCTGCCAGCCTGGCCCCAAACACCTCCAACCACCTCCCTGGGCAACCCATTCCAGACTCCAGCCCTGACTGATTCTAGGATTCTATAATTCTAGTTCCAACCCCCCTGCCATGCCCAGGGACACCCTGCCCTAGAGCAGGCTGCCCACAGCCTCTGCCAGCCTGTCCCCAAACACCTCCAGGGATCTGGCCCCAAACACCTCCCTGCAGGGGCAACCCATTCCAGCCTCTCACCACTCTCATGGTGAAGAACTTAGAATCAAAGAATCAGTCAGGGCTGGAAGGGACCACAAGGATCATTTAGTGCCAATCCTCTTGCAGTCCTCACCTCCAGCCTCAATCTCCTCACCTCCACCTTTGCTCCATTCCCCCCAGTCCTCTCACTCCCTCACAGCCTCAAAAGTCCCTCCCCAGCTTTTCTGCAGCCCCCTTCAGATCCTGCAAGTCCACCAGAAGGTCCCCTGGGAGCCTCCTCTTCTGCAGCCTGCACAGCCCCAACTCTTTCAGGCTGTCCTCACAGCTCCAGGTCAGGTGTTAGACCTCAGTGGGGGGTCTGGAAGGCCACCAGAAGGTCCCCTGGGAGCCTCCTCTTCTCCAGCCTGCACAGCTCCAGCATCCAGCACAGGCTGCCTGTTCCTGGGTGATGCCAGCATGGCTCAGAGTGGTGCTGGGGCAGGGAAAATGCTAATGCCTCTTTGAACCTGCACCCAAGCAAATCCTCCTCCACCACTTCCTTGGCCTGGGGGCAAGGTGGGACCTGCCAGCACGGCAGATTTCAGCTGTCCCAGCTCTCCAGGTGCTTTTTGATGTAAGCCTCCCCACCTGCAGCCTCTGCTGGAGGAAGTGCCTCAGCCCCAGACTGCAAGCAGCAGAGTGCTTGGGCCTGCCCGGCAAGAGGTGGAGCTGGCAGGGCTGAAGCCAGCCCCAGAAGCTTGGGGAAGAGAATGTTTAGGCAAGGTGCACCCAGCCTGGGAGCTGTATGAATCCAGGGAGGTTCCCAGTGCAAGGAATATTGTGTCCAGGTCTGGGCCCCTCAGTCCAAGAAGGGGCTCAGGGAACTGCTTGACAGAGTCCAGCACAGAGTCCCAGAGCTGCTGCAGGCAGTGGAACATCTCCTGTGAGGCCAGGCTGAGGGAGCTGAGGCTGCTTGGAGCAGAGGAGCCTGAGGGCTGCCCTCGTTGCTGCTGCTGAGGAGGTGCAGGGCTGCAGCCAGGACTGTCCAGTGGCAGGACAAGGGCCAAGGGGTGCCAGCTGGAGCAGAGGAGGTGCCACAGGAACAGGAGGGGAAACTTTGTCCCTGTGAGGGTGCTGGAGGCCTGGAGCAGGCTGCCCAGAGAGGATGTGGAGACTTTCCAACCCCCCCTGGATATATTCCTGTGCCCTGCCCTGGTTGCCCCTGTGCTAGCAGGGGGAGGGGCTGGACTGGGTGATCTTTGGAGCTATCTTCCAACCCCTGCCAATCTGATTCTGTGACTCTGGTGGGGTGAGCAAAATGCTGCCTCACACTCAGCTGCCCTGGGCACACTGCTGCCTCACACTGGGCACACTGCTGCCTCACACTCAGCTCCCTGGGCACACTGCTGCCTCACACTGGGCACACTGCTGCCTCACACTCAGCTCCCTGGGCACACTGCTGCCTCACATTCTGTGATTCTGCTCCACAACCTCCCTGGGCAACCTGTGCCAGGCTCTCCCCACCCTCACTGCTAACCATTCCCTCCTCCTCTCCACTCTCAGTCTCCTCCGTGCTTCTCTTGCAGCTTCTGGGAGCTGTTGCCTCACTCCTAAGGCAGACCTGAGGCAGGGCTGCCAGAGACATTTCTCTCTTGCCCTGCTGTGGAACCTTCAGTCTAGCTCTGTTCCCTTTCTTGCCATCAATGCATTGCAGCTTTTGGCCCTCTCTGGAGGCTTTCTTCACTTAATTCTTCATAGCAGGAAGATTTCTGTTGCCAATGAGGGAGGTGAGTGCCTGGCCCAGGTTGTCCAGAGGGCATCCCTGAAACCATTCCAGATAAGGTTCTTTGGTGGTTCTGAGCAGATTTCCCTACCCACAACAGAGGGGTTGGACTGGATGACCTCAAAAGGTCCCTTCCAACCCAAATGATGGATTTATAGAATCCTAGAATGGGTTGGAAGGGAGCTTAAAGCTCATCCAGTTCCAACCCCCTGCCATGGACAGGGAACACCTCACACCAGCCCCAGGGGTGCTCAAGGCCTCATCCAGCCTGGCCCTGAGCACCTCCAGGGAGGTGGTGGAGGACAGAAGCACAGAATTGGTTGTCCTCCACCACCTCCCTGTGCCAGTCTCTCCCCACCCTCACTCTCTGTGCTCCACAACCTCCCTGGGCAGCCTGTGCCAGTCTCTCCCCACCCTCACTCTCTGTGCTCCACAACCTCCCTGGCCAACCTGTGCCAGTCTCTCCCCACCCTCACTGCCAACAATTTCTTCCTCCTCTCCACTCTCCCTCTCCCCTCTCCCTCTCCCCTCTCCCAGCTCTAAGCCATTCTCCCTCGTCCTGGCACTGCCAACCCTTGTCCAAAGTCCCTCCCCAGCTCTCCTGCAAGGCTGCTCTGCAGGTCTCCCTGGAGCCTTCTCCTTTCCAGGCTGCACAGCCCCAACCCTCCCAGCCTATCCCCATAGAAGTTCTCCACCCTCTGCTCGTCTTTGGTGGCCTCCTCTGGACTAGCTCCAGGGACTTGCATTTCCTTCTGACAACCCTTTTGGGTTGAGCCTCAGCCAATAAATCTCCTTCCCTGCTGAATCTTGTGTGGAGAAGCCACTTCAAGGAGGGCTTTGTTCCTGCTGCTGCTCTTTAATGAAGGACTGGAAGCTGTTGGTAAATAAACTGAGTCAGGTGGCAGCGTCGCTGCTGCAGCAGGAGGGCAGGATGCAGGCAGGCACTTTGAAGCAGCAATTACAAGGTCTGCCTTGGCAGTCAGCAAACAAACCTCCTGCTCTTCTGTTTACCTGCAGGAAGGTGAGGGTGGGGGTGGTAGGTGCTGAGGCCACACCTGCAATCCTGTGCCCAGCTCTGGGCTGCCCCAGTTCCAGAGGGACCTGCTGGAGGGAGTCCACTGGAGGCTGTGAGGATTCTCTGGGCAGCCTGCTCTAGGGTAGGGTGTCCCTGCCCATGGCAGAGGGATTGGAACTAGAATCACAGAATCCTAGAGTCAATCAAGGCTGGAGCCTGGACTGGGTTGCCCAGGGAGGTGGTTGGAGGTGTTTGGGGCCAGGCTGGCAGAGGCTGTGGGCAGCCTGCTCTAGGGTAGGGTGTCCCTGGGCATGGCAGGGGGGTTGGAGCTGCCTGCTCCTTGTGGCCCCTTCCAACCCTGACTGGTTCTAGGATTCTGTGATTCGTAAAATGCTGGGAACTGGGGAGCAAGAGTCAGCCTCCAGGGCTGGGTCCTGGTGGAAGCAGCTTTGGGGTGTGTGCAGCAGCTGAGATGCTTCATTGTAGACCTCCTTGGCAACTCCCATTGCAAGGAGCAGGGAAAGGAAACTGCTTGGTGTCACCACCTCTTCTTCAGGGCTTTGCAGTAAGCTTCTGCCTTTGACTTTAAGTGTTCATTAACCCATCCTGGCCCAGCAGGACAAGGCTCTTTTGGCTAATTTCCAGCTCATTTCTTTTTAGCCTTCAGTTGACTTCACCTTTTCAGGACCCAATCTGAAAGTTGTGCTGAGGGGAGGAATTCTGCTCTGCTTGCCAGGAATCAGAGAATCAGTCTGGAACTCTGGAAGATAGAATCATAGAGTAGAATCAGAATCCCAGAGTCAGTGAGGGCTGGAAAGGAGCACAAGGAGCAGGCAGCTCCAACCCCCCTGCCATGCCCAGGGACACCCTACCCTAGAGCAGGCTGCCCACAGCCTCTGCCAGCCTGGCCCCAAACACCTCCAGGGATCTGGCCCCAAACACCTCCCTGCAGGGCCAACCCATTCCAGCCTCTCACCACTCTCCTGCTCAACAACTTCCTCCTCACCTCCAGCCTCAATCTCCTCACCTCCACCTTTGCTCCATTCCCCCCACTCCTGGCACTCCTTCACACCCTCAAAAGTCCCTCCCCACCTTTTCTGCAGCCCCCTTCAGATGCAGGAAGGCCACCAGAAGGTCCCCTGGGAGCCTCCTCTTGTGCAGCCTGCACAGCCCCAACTCTTTCAGGCTGTGCTCACAGCAGAGCTGCTGCAGCCCTCTGAGCATCCTCGGGGCCCTTCTCTGCACACCTCCAGCATCTCCACATCCCTCTTGTCCCAGGGGCTCCAGCACTGGATGCACTACTCCAGGTGGGCTCTCAGCAGAGTGGAGATGCTCTTGGTGCTGGAGCAGCAGGGACCTGAGCTGTGCCAGGCTTGAGGCTGTGAGCAGAGATGGGCAGCTTAGTGCCTTGCCTGGAGGAGTGACCCTGCCTGCAGCAGTCCTGCCCCAAGGCAAGGGCAGGTACCTTAAAGGGCTTTCTCTTGGCAGTGATGTCAGAAGCAGTGTGGGCACAACCTGCATGCTGCTGGCACAAGAAGCAGAGGAGCTGCAGATGCTGGGATTTGTCCCCTCCCCAGCCTACTTGGACCTTGGGCTGGTTTGGGAGTTCCCTGCCTCCCACCCACGTTTGAAATCACCCAGAGTGGACTCAGCCAGCTGGAAGTTAAGGACCAAAGCTTTGTATTTACAGCTCAGCACCAGGTACAAGCAGAGATCTACAACAGAGCAGAGATATTTACAGCTAGACACAGTAAAAAGGTGGTACAGAAACACCACAGCCCTCCCAGAGAGCAGAGTCCCCAGGAGAGGTTCCTAACCACCTTTCCACTATCCCCCCCTGCCAAAATCTTATCCCAGGGTCTCTGTTATGAGCCAGATAAGCAGGGAAGGGCATGCAGGGGGCTAAACAAACAGAAGTTGATTAGTTGAGTAACAGGAAGGGAGAGAGAGAGAGAGGTTAGCAGCCAGAGCCCAGAGCCCAGCAGCTCTGCCTTATCTGTGCCTGGCTTCTTGCTTTGGTACCTCTCTGCACATACACGAGTGAGACCTCACCAACGTTTGCCCTTCTCAGCCCAGAACCTGATTGCAGTGAGCCTCACAGCAGCACAGAAGCCTTCTTTGGGTGGAGCTCTGCCTCATCTCCTGCCTGCCCCTTGTCTTACAGGGATGCTGTCAGGAGGAGCACCTGGCCCAGAGGCGGTGACCCCAGCGAGTAAGGGCAGTGCCCTGGAGGAGACCTCCGCGGCCGCTTCCCCCCCGGCGTCCCCAGTGCCCAGCTTCGCCTGGGGGGGGCGCTCTGCCCCTGCCGCCGCCAAGGACCTCAACGCCGAACTGCTGCGCAGCGGAGTGGCCTCGCTGCCTGGTGAGTGACCCCCGGGACGGTGCTGAGCCCCCGGGCCGGTGCTGAGCCCCCGGGCCGGTGCCTGCCTGCTGAGTGACCCCCGGGACGGTGCTGAGCCCCCGGGCCGGTGCTGAGCCCCCGGGCCGGTGCCTGCCTGCTGAGTGACCCCCGGGACGGTGCTGAGCCCCCGGGCCGGTGCTGAGCCCCCGGGCCGGTGCCTGCCTGCTGAGTGACCCCCGGGACGGTGCTGAGCCCCCGGGCCGGTGCTGAGCCCCCGGGCCGGTGCCTGCCTGCTGAGTGACCCCCGGGACGGTGCTGAGCCCCCGGGCCGGTGCTGAGCCCCCGGGCCGGTGCCTGCCTGCTGAGTGACCCCCGGGACGGTGCTGAGCCCCCGGGCCGGTGCTGAGCCCCCGGGCCGGTGCCTGCCTGCTGAGTGACCCCCGGGACGGTGCTGAGCCCCCGGGCCGGTGCTGAGCCCCCGGGCCGGTGCCTGCCTGCTGAGTGACCCCCGGGACGGTGCTGAGCCCCCGGGCCGGTGCTGAGCCCCCGGGCCGGTGCCTGCCTGCTGAGTGACCCCCGGGACGGTGCTGAGCCCCCGGGCCGGTGCTGAGCCCCCGGGCCGGTGCCTGCCTGCTGAGTGACCCCCGGGACGGTGCTGAGCCCCCGGGCCGGTGCTGAGCCCCCGGGCCGGTGCCTGCCTGCTGAGTGACCCCCGGGACGGTGCTGAGCCCCCGGGCCGGTGCTGAGCCCCCGGGCCGGTGCCTGCCTGCTGAGTGACCCCCGGGACGGTGCTGAGCCCCCGGGCCGGTGCTGAGCCCCCGGGCCGGTGCCTGCCTGCTGAGTGACCCCCGGGACGGTGCTGAGCCCCCGGGCCGGTGCTGAGCCCCCGGGCCGGTGCCTGCCTGCTGAGTGACCCCCGGGGACAGTGCTGAGCCCCCGGGACGATGCCTGCCTGCTGAGTGAGTCCCGGGACGGTGCTGAGCCCCCGGGACGGTGCTGAGCCCCCAGGCCGGTGCCTGCCTGATGAGTGACCCCCGGGGACAGTGCTGAGCCCCCGGGACGGTGCTGAGCCCCCGGGGCCGGTGCCTGCCTGCTGAGTGAGCCCCGGGCCGGTGCCTGGCCCTGAGCACCTCCAGGGAGCTTGTGGAGGACAGAAGCACAGAATGGGATCTCTGATCTTTGATCCCGTTCTGTGCTTCTGTGCTCCACAACCTCCCTGAGCAACCTGTGCCAGTCTCTCCCCACCCTCGCTCTCTGTGCTGGGAGTGGCTCGGAGGGGGCGAAGGAGATGAGGCTGTGGGGGCAGCGCTGCAGGCTGCTGCCCACTGCAGTCCTTTCTCCCCAGGCCTCTCCAGCGGCGAGGGGCAGGGCTGGACCAGCAGCCGGATGAGTGCAGAGGCTCTGCACCAACCCCTCCGCTTCCCAAAGGGAATGGGAGGGGAGAGAGTGGTTGAGGCGGGAGAGAAACGGAAGCGTCCGGGGGTGGAGATAAGCACGAGGGGGTGAGACGCGAAGCGATCTGGAACCCACCCCCTGACGGCACCGCTGGTGCTGTGGCAGGCACTGGGACGGTCCCGCCCTGGGGTCTGTGGGAGACAGGAAGCAGATTGAGGAGCTGGATCGGGGAACTGCATCCAGGAGGGCACGGATCAGGCAGAGTCCTCCAGGGCCAGCAGCCAGGGAAGAAGAGGCTTGACCCTGGTGCTCCCTCAGCTCTCTCCTGAAGATGCTGTCCGTGGGCTGCAGTCCCTTGTTGGGCACCTGAGGGTCACCTGCCCTGGCTGCCTCTTCCCACGGGTGCCACCTCTGCCTTCCTGCCCCCCAGGGTGGGGCAGAGGCTGTGGCAGTGC
This sequence comes from Psilopogon haemacephalus, assembly GCA_013396835.1. Lineage (NCBI taxonomy): Eukaryota > Metazoa > Chordata > Aves > Piciformes > Megalaimidae > Psilopogon > Psilopogon haemacephalus. The sequence goes on along the minus strand of VWZI01003563.1, from coordinate 14,070 downwards.
CCTAGGTCTGCAGAGGAGCAAGTGTCAGGAAGAGGCTTTCTCTGCAGCCCAGCCCTTGGCAGGAGCTGTCCTCATCAGCCTGTCCCTGCCAGGAGCAGCCTCTGGCTGTGCCAAGCTGACCTAAGCTGTAGAAAGTGCCTCAGAGAGCACAGCCTGAGCTGGCAGGGACAGCACTGAGCAGAGTTGGTTCTGATCTAGCCAGGAGCTGGAGAAGAAACAGCTCTTGAATGCTCTGAAGCTTCTGGCTTGGGAGGACAGGAAGCAGAACTTCCCTCTCGTGAAAGCCACTCCCAGGAGTCTCCAAACATGAAGCTGTGAGTCAGAAGTGCCAAGTCCAGGGGCTCACACCTGTGCTTCACAAAAGAGAGGAGTGAGGCTGCAGCTGATGATGGGCTGCTGGCTCTGCCCTCTGGCCTGGGCCAGACAGTAGGACCTGGACACACTTGGTAGCTAATTAGAGGACAGGGGTGGAGGAGATGTTGCTGGCAGCATTCTGTGAAACCAGTTTGGTTCTTGGCTCCACAGAAGCTGCAGTTGAGGGCAAGTTTGTCAGTGACATGGACACTGGCACTCAGGCAGCCTCAGCAAGTCAGCAGGTGGCACCAAGCTGTGTGGTGCTGTTAGAGGGAAGGATCCATCCAGAGGGAGCTGGGCAGGCTTCAGAGGTGAGCCCAGGACATCCTCATGAATTTCAGCAGGGCCAAGGGCAAGGTCCTGCAGCTGGGTCAGGGCAATGCCAAGCACAGAGCCAGGCTGGGTGAGCAGTGGCTGCAGAGCAGCCTGCAGGAGAAGGCCTTGGGGGGGTGCCAAAGTGTCCCCAGGAGCCAGCAGTGGTGGCTGCAGCCCAGAGGCAGCTGTGTGCTGGCTGCAGGCAGAGCAGCAGCACAGGGAGGGGATTCTGCCCCTCTGCTCTGCTCTGCTCACAGCTCACCCCCAGCACTGCACAACCCAGCACAAGGAGGACCTGGAGCTGCTGGAGAGGGGCCAGAGGAGGCCACTGAGATGTTGAGAGGGATGGAGAAGCTCTGCTGTGGGGGCAGGCTGGGAGAGTTGGGGCTGTGCAGCCTGGAGAAGGCTCCAGGGAGAGCTCAGAGCAGCCTTGCAGGAGCTGAAGGGGGCTCCAAGCAGGCTGCAGAGAGCCTGTGCCCAAAGGGCTGCAGGGACAGGAGCAGAGGCAATGGCTGCAGAGCAGAGCAGATGGAGATTGGCTGTGAGGAACAAGTTCTGCAGCAGGAGGCTGCTGGAGCCCTGCAGCAGCTTGCCCAGGGAAGGGGCTGAGGCCTCATCCCTGGAGATATTCAAGGTGAGGCTGGGCAGGGCTGTGGGCAGCCTGCTCCAGTGGAGGATGTCCCTGCTGAGTGCAGGGCTTGGGCTGGCTGAGCTTTGGAGGTCCCTTCCAACCCAACCCACTCTGGGATTCTGTATCCTGTAGCACCACATCTACAGCTTCTTGAACACCACCAGGCATGGGCATTCCACCACCTCTCTGAGCAGCCTGTTCCAAGCCCTGAGCACTCTTACAGCAAAGAAATAATTCCTCCTGTCCAACCTAACCTTCCCCTGCCCCAAATTCATAGAATCCTAGAACCAGTGAGGGCTGGAAGGGAGCACAAGGATCAGGCAGCTCCAACCCCCCTGCCATGCCCAGGGACACCCTACCCTAGAGCAGGCTGCCCACAGCCTCTGCCAGCCTGGCCAAAAACACCTCCAGGGATCTGGCCCCAAACACCTCCCTGCAGGGGCAACCCATTCCAGCCTCTCACCACTCTCATGCTCAACAACTTCCTCCTCACCTCCAGCCTCAATCTCCTCACCTCCAGCTTTGCTCCATTCCCCCCACTCCTCTCACTCCCTGACAGCCTCAAAAGTCCCTCCCCAGCTTTTTTGTAGCCCCCTTCAGATCCTGGAAGGCCACCAGAAGGTCCCCTGGGAGCCTCCTCTTCTGCAGCCTGCACAGCCCCAACTCTTTCAGGCTGTGCTCACAGCAGAGCTGCTGCAGCCCTCTCAGCATCCTCGGGGCCCTTCTCTGCACACCTCCAGCATCTCCACATCCCTCTTGTCCCAGGGGCTCCAGCACTGGATGCACTACTCCAGGTGGGCTCTCAGCAGAGCACAGCAGAGGGGCACAATCCCCTCCCTGGCCCTGCTGCCCACACTGCTCCCAATGCAGCCCAGCCTCTGCTTGCCTTTCTGCCCTGCAAGTGCACACTGCTGCCTCAGCTTCAGCTTCTCCTCCCCCACCAGCAGCACCCCCAAGTCCCTCTCCTCAGGGCTGCTCTCCAGCCACTCCCTGCCCAGCCTGCATTGCTGCTTGCCATTGCCTGCACCCAGCTGCAGGACCTTGCCCTTGGCCTCGTTGCACCTCCTGAGCTTGCCTTGTGCCCACCTCTGCAGCCTGCCCAGCTCCCTCTGGATGCCATCCCTGCCCTCCAGCCTGCCTGCTGCACCACACAGCTTGGGGTGCTCAGCAAACTTGCTGAGGCTGCACTCAATGCCTCTGCCCATGGCACCCACAGAGATGCTGAACAAGCCTGGGCCCAGCACTGCTCCCTGAGGGACTCCCCTGGGCCATGGAGCCATTGGCAGCCACTCTTTGGAGTGAGGGTGGGGAGAGACTGGCACAGGTTGCCCAGGGAGGTTGTGGAGCTCAGAAACATAGAATGTGATCTTAAATCACATTCTGTGCTCCACAACCTCCCTGGAGGTGTTGAGGACCAGGCTGGATGAGGCCTTGAGCCACCTGTTCTAGTGGGAGGTGTCCCTGCCTATGGCACAGGGGACTTGGCACTGGCTGAGCTTTGGGCTCCCTTCCAACCTAACCCATTCTGTGATGCTGTCTCTGAGGTCTCTCCCGAGCCCTGAGCCCTTATGTGATTTGCAGGAAGGTGCTGGGGGGGTGGTTGTGGGGTAGAGGCAGTGACAGCTGGGACCAGCCTGTTGGGGCCTGTCTGGTTTGTTGCTCCCTTCCCTCTGTGAGTCTTTTCTTTCCCCCCAGGTACCAGGGATAAGTCAGGGCGTGCTGTGGTCATCATAACAACCAGGAGCACAGCCTGGCTCAACCCCCACTGCAACACCACCCAGCTGGTCAGACTCCTGCAGTACCTGCACAGCATCCCAAGGTTGGTGACCTCCTGCTCCTGGGTGCTCTTTGCCTTTAGAGCAGCTGAAAGCTGAAGCGGGGAGTGGGGCAAGTTGGACTTTCTTACCCTAGGAAGCTGGGGCAGAGAGAGAGCCCCCAAACTGCCCAGGGTAGGGATCTCCTGCTAGTGTGAACTCTCTGGGCCTTGGACACGGTGCTGAGGTGGAGTTTGGTGCAGACTGCTGGAGTGGACTCCAGAGGAGGCTACTGAGGTGATCAGAGGGCTGGAGAAGCTCTGCAAGGGAGAGACAGGCTGGGAGAGTTGGGGCTGTGCAGCCTGGGGAAGAGGAGACCTTAGAGAAGCCTTAGAGCAGCCTCCCAGTACCCAAAAGCTGGGGAGGGACTTTTGGCAAGGGCTGGGAGTGCTCCTGGCAGGAGCAGTGACCCAGCTAGGACACCTCACTGATTCTAGAGCAGGCTGCCCACAGCCTCTGCCAGCCTGGCCACAAACACCTCCAGGGATGTGGCCTCAAAGTGAACTCTCTGTCAATTATTTTTGCTTTGGTTTGGAGCTTTCAAACCAAAGGGAGCAGGCTTGACCCACCAGAAAGCTTCTACTGGTGCTGCTTTGTTTCTGGAGCTTCTCCCTTTGCCTCAGACTTGGAGTTGGGTCTGGCCCAGAATGGTGAAGCAGTGTGGCAGGAGCACTCCTGTCCCTGAACACGGCTGGGGAGGCCTGGATCACCCAGAGCAGGTCATGGGATCACAAAATCAGTCAGGGCTGGAAGGGAGCACAAGGATCAGGCAGCTCCAACCCCCCTGCCATGCCCAGGGACACCCTACCCTAGAGCAGGCTGCCCACAACCTCTGCCAGCCTGGCCCCAAACACCTCCAGGGATCTGGCCCCAAACACCTCCCTGCAGGGCCAACCCATTCCAGCCTCTCACCACTCTCCTGCTCAACAACTTCCTCCTCACCTCCAGCCTCAATCTCCTCACCTCCACCTTTGCTCCATTCCCCCCACTCCTGACACTCCCTCACACCCTCCAAAGTCCCTCCCCAGCTTTTTTTTCTGGTGCCCCCTTCAGATCCTGCAAGGCCACCAGAAGGTGCCCTGGGAGCCTCCTCTTGTGCAGCCTGCCCAGCCCCAACTCTTTCAGGCTGTGCTCACAGCAGAGCTGCTGCAGCCCTCTGAGCATCCTCGGGGCCCTTCTCTGCACACCTCCAGCATCTCCACATCCCTCTTGGCCCAGGGGTTCCAGCACTGGTCCTTTGCCATCAGTGAGATATGTCCTAGGCAGGGGCAGACTTGGGCAGCTCAGGTGGAGCAGCAGAGGTCCAGCTGGTGGCTTCAGCGGGGGATGTTTTGGTTAGGAGAAGGTGGCCACTTAGTACCTTGTGCTGGGAGGGGTTCAGCCTGTCCCAGCTGTGGGTTCTCCTTCCATCAGTGCTGCTGTTGATGGTGACAGCTGTGAGCTCTTGGTGTGTGTCCTTGCAGAGCAGAGTGCCAGGCCCTGGGTCTGACAGTCCTGGTGGACGCTCGGCGCTGTTCACCGCTTCCTGCTCTCTTCAAGGCCCTCAGTGTGCTGCAGGTGAGCCCTCAGCCTGCCCTCTTGGCTTCTCCTCTTCCTTCCGTGTTAACCTCTCCTCTGCTGCTTGTGTCTCCATCTGCCCCCTGGCTTTCAGTTGGCTCTTGGTGGGGGTGGGGGGATGCACCCAGCCCTGCTTCAGGAGGGCGGCTGGGGCGTGGCAGCGCTGCACACACAGCACCCGCCCGAAGCCAGGCTGAGCTGGGGCGGAGGAGATCCCTCCCAGCCCTTTGGATCTGCTCCCAGCTCTCTGCTGAGGACAGCCTGTGGCCAGGGCTGGGCGCTGCAAGGCCTTAGCCTGCCTGCAGGTGGCCTCTGTGCGTGACCCGCAGGGATGGTTGCCCCTCCCAGTGAGGGCTGGGGAGGGCCCTGCTGGTCCTGCCCGCTGGTGGCAGTGAGTGAGGATCAACCATAGCAGGATCCACCATAGCAGGATCCATCACGGCAGGATCAATCACAGCAGAACGAATCACTGCAGACTGATTCACAGCAGGATCACAGCAGAATCACTGCAGAATGAGTCACTGCAGAATCACTGCAGAATAAATCACAGCAGGATCCCTGCAGACTGAGTCACTGCAGGATCACTGCAGAATAAATCACAGCAGGATCACTGCAGACTGAGTCACTGCAGGATCACTGCAGAATAAATCACAGCAGGATCACAGCAGAATGAGTCACTGCAGAATCACTGCAGATAAATCACTGCAGGATCACAGCAGAATGAGTCACTGCAGAATCACTGCAGAATAAATCACTGCAGGATCACAGCATAATGAGTCACTGCAGAATCACTGCAGAATAAATCACTGCAGGATCACAGCAGACTGAGTCACTGCAGAATCACTGCAGACTGAATCACTGCAGGATCACTGCAGACTGAGTCACTGCAGAATCACTGCAGACTGAATCAAAGAAGGATGACAGAANAGTCACTGCAGAATCACTGCAGACTGAATCACAGCAGGATCACAGCAGAATGAGTCACTGCAGAATCACTGCAGAATCACTGCAGAATAAATCACAGCAGGATCGCAGCAGAATTTGTGTTGGAAGAGAGCTTTAAAGATGATCTAGTCCAAGCTGGTATTTGGTAAGCAACCTCTCCACCTTTTATCTTCACCCTGGAGGCTCTGGCTCCAGCAATGGCCTCAGATGTCCACAGCAGCTTCAGGCACAGTCCTAGAAACTTGCTTCTTATCTGTGTCTTGAGGTGCCTTTAGGTGTTTGCCTTCCTCAATAAGCATGGCCAAAATCCTGCACCCTCTTGGCTTCTGCTCTCATCTGTCATGTTAAGTGCATGGCTTCAGCACCCAGAAGGGTGGAGTTGGTTCAGTTGGCAAAGGCCTTCAAGACCATGGAGCCCAACCAACATCCTGCCAAGCCATGGCCACTAAACCCCTGGCCCACAGTGCCTGGGCCATGTTTCTTCAGCACCTCCAGGGATGGCAACTCTGTCTTGCTCCAGGCCATGGGAGAGCAGGAGGGATGAGCTGTCCCCACTCTGCAGAGAAGCTGCTGAAGATGGGGAGGGGGAGGCCAAGAGGGGGGTGCTGGGGTCGGGGAGAGACTGGCACAGATTGCCCCACAGAGAGTGAGGGTGGGGAGAGGTTGGCACAGGTTGCCCAGGGAGGTTGTGGAGGACAGAACCTCCCTGGAGAGGTGTTCAGGACCAGGCTGGATGAGGCCCTGAGCCTCACAACCTCCCTGCAGCCCTCTCAGCTGCATCTTAATGGCCTCCTCTGCACTGGCTCCAACCCTTGCATGTGCTGCTTGTGCTGGGGGCTGCAGAGCTGCAGACAGTGCTGCAGGTGGGGTGTGAGGAGAGCAGAGCCAAGGGGCACAATCCCCTCCCTTGCCCTGCTGCCCACAGCTGCTTCTGCTGCAGCCCAGCACACAGTTGCTGTCTGGGCCAGGTTGCAGAAGGTTGCTTGAACTTCAGCCTGAGGAGGATGGAAGAAAGCATCAAATCCTCTCTATAAACAAGAGGAGCATTTACCCTGCTGCTCTCTGAGCTCCTGTTGATGGCATCCTGGAGTCACTTAGGTTGGAAGAGAGCCCTTTGAGATCATCAACCCCAACCACTCTCTACCTCTGCCAGCCCATGGACCTCAGCACCACTCCTCTGCCCCTCTGCCAGCCCATGGACCTCTGCACCACTCCTCTGCCCCTCTGCCAGCCCATGGACCTCAGCACCACTCCTCTGCCCCTCTGCCAGCCCACGGCCCTCAGCACCACTCCTCTCCCCCTCTGCCAGCCCATGGACCTCTGCCCCACTCCTCTGGCCCTCTGCCAGCCCATGGACCTCAGCACCACTCCTCTGCCCCTCTGCCAGCCTATGGACCTCAGCACCACTCCTCTGCCCCTCTGCCAGCCCACGGCCCTCAGCACCACTCCTCTGCCCCTCTGCCAGCCCATGGACCTCTGCACCACTCCTCTGGCCCTCTGCCAGCCCATGGACCTCAGCACCACTCCTCTGGCCCTCTGCCAGCCCATGGCCCTCAGCACCACTCCTCTGGCCCTCTGCCAGCCCATGGACCTCTGCACCTCTCCTCTGCCCCTCTGCCAGCCCATGGCCCTCAGCACCACTCCTCTGCCCCTCTGTTCTGTGCTGTGCCTGCTTTGGGAGGTGAGGAGTTGACTTACAAGCCTGGGACTCTCTCTTTGCTTTGTTGGCAAGAGCTGCAGGAGAGCTTCCTCCAGCAGCATCCTGCTGCTCCCAGCTTGGATTGCTCCATCAGTGCTGGATGGGACTGCTCCTCAGCTGCTGAAGAGGGGTGGAAAAAAACAGGCTGAAACCCAGTGGAATTCTTTGGAAGTTGGATGCCTTTGGAAGCTGAACTCCTCCCCAGACAGCTTTCTTCTCGAGTAGCTTTTCAGCTTCTATTTTCAGAAGTGCCAAACAAGTGGAGTGAGGATTTGGGCTGCTGCTGGAGCCTTCTTGCACCACCACCACCACCTCTAAGCCCTCACTCCTATTGCACAGCTCCTGACTGCTGGAGGAGAAGAGCAGATTGATTTAGTGCCCTCATCTCTCTTGAAGCTCTGCCTGCTCTCCAGCTACCAGTGACTCCCTAGCAGACACACTTGGAGCTGCTGCTCCAGCTGGGATGCCTCCACAGCTGGGGCTACCTCCACATCTGCTCTGCACATCAGCTTCAGCCTTCCCCTCCTGCAGCCTCATTGTGCCATGGATCCTTGCTGGGATCGCTGCAGGGCTGCTCCCGCCGCAGGGAAGGCTCCAGGCAAGGGGGAAGGACTTGCTCAGGAGAAGGGAATTTGAGAAGGCTCTGCCAGTTTGGGAAGATGTGGCAGATTTGGATTGGCTTTACTGCCTTGTTCAAAAGGGCTCCTGGGTTTGGAGTGGGTGAGAGAAAAAAGGAAAGGAGAAAGGAAAGGAAGGGTAAGGGAAGGAAAGGGGAAAGGAAAGGAAGGAAAGGGGAAAGGAAAGGGAAAGGAAGAAAGGGAAAGAAAAGGGAAAGGAAAGGGGGAAAGGAAAGGGGGAAAGAGAAAGGAAAGGGGGAAAGGGAAAGGAAAGGGGAAAGGAAAGGAAAGAGGGAAAGGAAAGGGAAAAGAAAAGGAAAGGAAAGGGGAAAAGGGAAAGGAAAGGGGAAAGGAGAGGAAAGAGGGAAAGGAAAGGGAAAAGAAAAGGAAAGGAAAGGGGAAAAGGGAAAGGAAAGGGGAAAGGAGAGGAAAGAGGGAAAGGAAAGGGAAAAGAAAAGGAAAGGAAAGGGGAAAAGGGAAAGGAAAGGGGAAAAGGAAAGGAAAGAGGGAAAGGAAAGGGAAAAGGAAAGGGGGAAATGGAAAGGAAAGGGAAAGGAGAGGAGAGGGGAAAGGAGAGAGGAGGGGAAAAGAAAGGAAAGAGGAAAGGAAGGGGGAAAGGAGAGAGGAGTGGAAGCTTTTCCTCTGCTCTGGAATCTCTGCTGCTGCTTTCCCTTGCAGCTTGGAGACTCCTCCTGTGGGCAGTGTTTGTTGATTGCTGTGCTGGGTCCTGTGCCAGGTTAGGTGGCTCAGGCTCTGCTGGTCTCTTGGTCTCTGCTCTGGTGGCCCTGTGTCCAGATGGAGATGGGTGACAAGTGGTGTCCCTGAGGGCTCTCTGCTGGCACCAGAGCTCTTCAGTCTCTTCATCAGTGCTTCAGACACTGAGACTGTGGCACCCTCAGCAGGTTTGCTGCTGGTACCAAGCTGATAAGAGTGAGGGGCAGGATCCAGCCACAGGGACCTGGACAGGCTGGAGAAGGGCTCGGGAGAACCTCCTGAGGTTCAAGAAAGCCAAGCACAAGGTTCTGCACCTGGGACAGGGCAATCCTCAATACCAATCCAGGCTGTGGGATGAGGAAGTCCAGAGCAGCCCTGCAGAGAAGGACTTGGGGGTGCTGGTGAGGGAAAAGCTGGGCAGGAGGCAGCAGTGGGCACAGGCAGCACAGAAGGGCCAAGGGCAGCCTGGGGCAGGAGGCAGCAGTGGGCACTGGCAGCACAGAAGGGCCAAGGGCAGCCTGGGGCAGGAGGCAGCAGTGGGCACTGGCAGCACAGGAGGGCCAAGGGCAGCCTGGGGTAGAGGTGGGGAGAGGGGATCCTGCCCCTCTGCTCAGACCTCACCTGCAGGACTGGGGCCAGCTGTGGGACCCTCAAAACAGGAGGGTCCTGGACCTGGTGGAGAGAGTCCAGAGCAGGCTATGAAGATGGTCCAAGGGCTGGAGAAGCTCTGCTGTGGGCACAGCCTGGCAGAGTTGGAGCTGTGCAGGGAGAGCTCAGAGCTGCAGTTCAGTCTCTGCAGGGGAGCTGCAGGAAGGCTGGGGAGGGACTGCTGAGAAGGGGCTGTGGGGACAGGCTGAGGGCAATGGTTTGGAGCTGGAGCAGGGCAGAGTTAGGTTGGGCATCAGCAGGGAGCTGTGCCCAGGGAGGGTGAGGAGAGGCTGGCACAGGCTGCCCAGGGAGGTGCTTGAGGCTGCATCCCTGGAGCCATTGAGGCTCAGCCTGGCTGTGTGTCCCTGTGCAGCCTGCTCTGGCTGGAGCTGTCCCTGCTGCCTGCAGGGGGGTGCCCAAGATGCCCTTGGAGGGTCCCTTCCAACCTGCTACCCTCCCCCCCAGGCTCTCCTGGGGCCATGGAGCTCAGCAGCTTGCCCTTGCTGTGTGCCAGGCTCTTTGCAGCTGCAGCAGCCCCAGGAGGGGTTTGGAGCTGGCAGCTGGGAGGTGTTTGCAGGGGCAGGAACTGTCCAGGAGCCATCCAGATGGGCCTGGCAGCTTCCAGGGCTGCTTTGGCCACCTTGCTCCTGGCATCATGGATACAGTGATCCCTGGCTCCATGGGCTGGATCTCTCTCCTGCCTTGCTGCTGTCACTCCTCTGAGCTGCTGCTGGCTCCCAGTTTGAAGCAGAGCTGCCAGGTGTCTCCTTCTGCTGGGGATTTCTGTTGGTTGAAACAGAAGGGACAGGATCTCAGCCCTTGTTTGTGAGCTGCCAGAGGCACCACCAGCACCACCACAGTGTTTTGGCACTGGGAGGAGTGAGCAGGGAAGTGGTCAAGAAAACACTTGGGCAGTCAACATGGATCTTTTTCTCTCCTGTGTCACATTTCCTTCTGGAGAGTTTTGGCTTTGTGTTTTTGTTTTTTTTTCAGTACAGCCAAACCTGACCTCTCTCTTTGCTTCCTTAGATGCTGCAGGATTGGTTGAGCTGAAGCAACCTCCCTTGAGGACACAGCCTTGGTGCTCTGTAAAGTGGCCTTTGTGCCTGATCACCTCCTTCCAGGCTTCCTAAGCACCTCAGAGGGCTCAGCTGCAGGCTGCTATGGTAGCTTGTCCTTGGCAGCTGGGTAATGGGAGTGCTGTGTTGTGTTGCAGGACATGGATCCTCAGTGCATCCATGGAGTGCTGCTGCTGCTGGACAGAGAGGGGACACTGCGGATGGAGAAGCCACCAGGAGGACAGGTACTGGGACCACTCACAGCCTGGGGAGCTCCTGAGCCTTGCTGGGACTCTGCCTACATGTGAAGAGAGCTTGATGGTCCCAGCCAAAGAGTGGCTGCCAAAGGCTCCATGGCCCAGGGGAGTCCCTCAGGGAGCAGTGCTGGGCCCAGGCTTGTTCAGCATCTCTGTGGGTGCCATGGGCAGAGGCATTGAGTGCAGCCTCAGCAAGTTTGCTGAGCACCCCAAGCTGTGTGGTGCAGCAGGCAGGCTGGAGGGCAGGGATGGCATCCAGAGGGAGCTGGGCAGGCTGCAGAGGTGGGCACAAGGCAAGCTCAGGAGGTGCAACGAGGCCAAGGGCAAGGTCCTGCAGCTGGGTGCAGGCAATGGCAAGCAGCAATGCAGGCTGGGCAGGGAGTGGCTGGAGAGCAGCCCTGAGGAGAGGGACTTGGGGGTGCTGCTGGTGGGGGAGGAGAAGCTGAAGCTGAGGCAGCAGTGTGCACTTGCAGGGCAGAAAGGCAAGCAGAGGCTGGGCTGCATTAGGAGCAGTGTGGGCAGCAGGGCCAGGGAGGGGATTGTGCCCCTCTGCTGTGCTCTGCTGAGAGCCCACCTGGAGTAGTGCATCCAGTGCTGGAGCCCCTGGGACAAGAGGGATGTGGAGATGCTGGAGGTGTGCAGAGAAGGGCCCCGAGGATGCTCAGAGGGCTGCAGCAGCTCTGCTGTGAGCACAGCCTGAAAGAGTTGGGGCTGGGCAGGCTGCACAAGAGGAGGCTCCCAGGGGACCTTCTGGTGGCCTTGCAGGATCTGAAGGGGGCTCCAGAAAAAAAAAGCTGGGGAGGGACTTTGGAGGGTGTGAGGGAGTGTCAGGAGTGGGGGGAATGGAGCAAAGGTGGAGGTGAGGAGATTGAGGCTGGAGGTGAGGAGGAAGTTGTTGAGCAGGAGAGTGGTGAGAGGCTGGAATGGGTTGGCCCTGCAGGGAGGGGTTTGGGGCCAGATCCCTGGAGGTGTTTTTGGCCAGGCTGGCAGAGGCTGTGGGCAGCCTGCTTTAGGGTAGGGTGTCCCTGGGCATGGCAGGGGGGTTGGAGCTGCCTGATCCTTGTGCTCCCTTCCAGCCCTGACTGATTCTATGAAGTGTTTGTAGCTGTCCTCTGTGTCACAGTTGTGTTCTCCCAGGGGGAAGGTGTTCATGGGGTAGTAAAGTAGACGTGAGTAGAGCAGGTCTTTGTCCAGCTGTGTTTGGTGCTGGCTCCAGCAGTGACCTCTATCCCCTCACAGTGTCAGTCAGCTGAGGGTCTTCAGACACAGAGGGGGTGCTGAGGGCACACAGCTCCACAAAGCACACTGGTGGAGATCACAGCTATGGAAATTGTATTGGGTTGGAAGGGACCCCCCAAGGGCATCTTGGGCACCCCCTGCAGACAGCAGGGACAGCTCCAGCCAGAGCAGGCTGCACAGGGACACAGCCAGGCTGAGCCTCAATGGCTCCAGGGATGCAGCCTCAAGCACCTCCCTGGGCAGCCTGTGCCAGCCTCTCCTCACCCTCCCTGGGCACAGCTCCCTGCTGATGCCCAACCTAACTCTGCCCTGCTCCAGCTCCAAACCATTGCCCTCAGCCTGTCCCCACAGCCCCTTCTCAGCAGTCCCTCCCCAGCCTTCCTGCAGCTCCCCTGCAGAGATTGAGCTGAAGCTCTGAGTTCTCCCTGGAGCCTTCTCCAGGCTGCACAGCCCCAACCCTGCCAGGCTGTGCCCACAGCAGAGCTTCTCCAGCCCTGATGTGCACCTGAGTGCCTGCTCTCTGATCTGCACCTGAGTGCCTGCTCTCTGATCTGCACCTGAGTGCCTGCTCTCTGATGTGCACCTGAGTGCCTGCTCTCTGATGTGCACCTGAGTGCCTGCTCTCTGATGTACACCTGAGTGCCTGCTCTCTGATGTACACCTGAGTGCCTGCTCTCTGATCTGCACCTGAGTGCCTGCTCTCTGATGTACACCTGAGTGCCTGCTCTCTGATGTGCACCTGAGTGCCTGCTCTCTGATGTACACCTGAGTGCCTGCTCTCTGATCTGCACCTGAGTGCCTGCTCTCTGATGTACACCTGAGTGCCTGCTCTCTGATGTGCACCTGAGTGCCTGCTCTCTGATGTACACCTGAGTGCCTGCTCTCTGATCTGCACCTGAGTGCCTGCTCTCTGATGTACACCTGAGTGCCTGCTCTCTGATGTGCACCTGAGTGCCTGCTCTCTGATGTACACCTGAGTGCCTGCTCTCTGATCTGCACCTGAGTGCCTGCTCTCTGATGTACACCTGAGTGCCTGCTCTCTGATGTGCACCTGAGTGCCTGCTCTCTGATGTACACCTGAGTGCCTGCTCTCTGATCTGCACCTGAGTGCCTGCTCTCTGATGTACACCTGAGTGCCTGCTCTCTGATGTGCACCTGAGTGCCTGCTCTCTGATGTACACCTGAGTGCCTGCTCTCTGATCTGCACCTGAGTGCCTGCTCTCTGATGTACACCTGAGTGCCTGCTCTCTGAGGCTGGGGGAGGGGGGCAGAGGCCACCTCTCTGAGCCTGCTTTTCCGGGAACCTGGGGCTGGATGGAGGCTGTGGGAGCCGCCGAAGCGCTGCCAGCAGCGGCAGGAAAGGTGGGGAAGGCTGCGGGAGTTGCTGCGTTCCAGCAGGAGGTGCTGGCTCCGGAGCAGGCTGCCTGCTGCCAGGCTCCTCCCCGGCTGAAGCTGCCTGCTGTGGCCTGCGTCCCCCCGGGCTCTGCCTGCGCCTCCGAGCTGCTGGGGGATGATGCAGTTGGTTCGGCTCCCTCCCAGGCTGCTCCACGCTGGCAGCATCTCTGCTGTGCCACAGGGAGAAAGAATGCTCCAGGGACTCCTCCCTGCAGCCTCCCACCGCCTGAAAGGGGACCAGGAGAGAGCTGGGGAGGGACTTCTGGCAAGGGCCAGCCAGGAGAGCTGATAAGAGACAGGTCAGGAAGTGGCTGCAAGCTCTGCTCGGCAACAAGAGGAGCACAGGAGGGACCTGGAGCTGCTGGAGAGGGTCCAGAGGAGGCCATAAGAGGATCAGAGGCTGGAAAAGATCTGCTGTGGGCACAGGCTGAGACAATTGGGGGTTGTTCAGCCTGGAGAAGAGGAGGCTCCAGGGAGACTTCAGAGCAGCCTTGCAGTGCCTGAAGGGACTCCAGGAGAGCTGGGGAGGGACTTTGGACAGGGGCTGGGAGTGCTTCTGTCAGGAGCAGTGACCCAGCTGGGGGAAACATCTCAGGAGATAGCTGCAAGCTCTGCTTGGCAACAAGAGAAGCACAAGAGGGACCTGGAGCTGCTGGAAAGGGTCCAGAGGAGGCCACCAAGATGATGAAAAGGCAGGAGAAGATCTGCTGTGGGGACAGACTGGGAGAGTTTGGGCTGTGCAGCCTGGAGAAAGCTCCAGAGCAGCCTTGTGGGAGCTGAAAGGGCTGCAGGAGAGCTGGGGAGGGACTCTGGACAAGGGCTGGGAG